>JAVSCE010017433.1:0-24973 GCA_032199065.1 Smutsia gigantea
TTTTAGTAAAGCTTAAAGTCAGGGAGTATAATTCCCCCTGCTTTATTCTTCCTTCTCAGGATTGCTTTGGCTATTTGGGGTCTTTTGTGCTTCCGTACGACTTTTAAAACTATTTGCTCTAGTTCACTGAAGAATACTGTAGGTATTTTGATTGGGATTGCATTGAATCTGTAGATTGCTTTAGGTAGGATGGCCACTTTGACAGTCAGTATTCATTCTTTCTAGCCAAGTGCATGGGACGAATTTCCATTTATTAGTGTCCTCTTTTAATTTCTCTTAGGAGTGTCTTATAGTTTTCAGGGTATAGGTCTTTCACCTCCTTAGTTAGGTTTATTCCTAGGTATTTTATTCATTTGGATGAGATTGTGAATGGAATTGTTTACCTGATTACTCTTTCTGCTAGTTCATCGTTAGTGTATAGGAATGCGACAGATTACTGTGTATTAATTTTATTAATTTTAGTTTATTTTTTCCATTTTTTAAATTAAGGTATTATTGATCTACACTCTAATGAAGGTTTCACATGAAAAAACAATGTGGTTACTACATTTACCCATATTATCAAGTCCCTACTCATACCCCAATTCAGTCACTGTCCATCAGTGTAGTAAGACGTCTGTGTATTAATTTTGTATCCCACAAGTTTGCTGAATTCCGATATTTAGTAGTTTTGGAGTGGAGTCTTCAGGGTTTTTTATGTACAGTAACATGTCTTCTGCAAACAGGGACAGTTTAGAGTTCTTCCTTGCTAATCTGGATGTCTTTTATTTCTTTGTGTTGTCTGATTGCTATGGCTAGGGCCTCCAGAACTATGTTGAATAAAAATGGGGAGAGAGGGCATCCTTGTCTTGTTGCCGAACTTAAAGGAAAACCTTTCAGCTTCTCGCTGTTAAGTATAATGTTGGCTGTGGGTTTGTCATATATAGCTTTTAGGATGTTGAGGTACTTGCCATCTATATCCATTTTGTTGAGAGTTTTTATCATGAATGAATGTTGAATTTTGTCAAATGCTTTTCAGCATCTATGGAGATGATCATGTGATTTTTGTCCTTTTTGTTGATGTAGTGGATGATTTTGATCGAATTTCAAATGTTGTACCATCCTTGCATCCCTGGGATGAATCCCACTTGATCATGATGAATGATCTTTTTGATGTATTTTTTGAATTCAATTTGCTTATATTTTTTTGAGTTTTTTTGCATCTATGTTCATCAGGGATATTGGTCTGTAATTTTCTTTTTTTGTGGTGTCTGTGCCTGGTTTGGTATTAGAGTGATGTTGGCCTCGTAGAATGAGTTTGGGAGTATTCCCTCCTCATCTACTTTTTGGAAAACTTTAATAAAGATGGGTATTAGGTTTTCACTAAATGTTTTATAAAATTCAGCAGTGAAACCATCTGGCCACGGGTTTTGTTCTTCGGTAGTTTTTTGATTACCAATTCAATTTCTTTGCTGGTAATTGGTCTATTCAGATTTTCTGTGTCTTTCTGGGTCAGCCTTGGAAGTTGTATTTTTCTAGAAAGTTGTCCATTTCTTCTAGGTTATCCAGTTTATTACGTAGAATTTTTCATAGTATTCTCTCATGATTATTTGTATTTCTGTGGTGTCCATAGTGATGTTTCCTTTCTCAGTTCTGATTGTGTTTATGTGTGTAGACTCTTTTTTATTCTTGATAAGTCTGGCTAGGGGTTTATCAATTTTGTTTATTTTCTCAACGAACCAGCTCCTGCTTCCATTGATTCTTTCTATTGTTTTATTCTTCTCAATTTTATTTATTTCTGGTTTAATCTTTATTATGTCCCTCTTTCTACTAACTTTGGGCCTCATTTGTTCTTCCTTTTCTAGTTTCACTAATTGTGAGTTTAGACTGTTCATTTGGGATTGTTCTTCTTTCCTGAGGTATGCCTGTATTGCAATATATTTCCCTCTTAGCACAGCCTTTGCTGCATCCCACAGATTTTGTGGTGTTGAATTATTGTCATTTGTCTACATATATTGCTTGATCTCCTTTTTTATTTGGTCATTGATCCATTGATTATTTAGGAGCATGTTATTAAACCTCCCTGTGTCTGTGCTTTTTCGTTATTTTCATGTAATTTATTTCTAGTTTCATACCTTTGTGATGTGAGAAGCTCGTTGGTACAATTTCAGTCTTATTGAATTTACTGAGGTTCTTTTTGTGGCCTAACATATGATCAATTCTTTTTTTTTTAATATAATTTATTTTATTATCATTAGTTTACAATTACTTGTGCAATATTACGATTATTAAACTACCCCTTCATCAGGTCCCCCCCACCAACCCCATTACAGTCACTGTCCATCAGCGTAGTGAGATGCTATAGAATCACCACCTGTCCTCTCTGAGTTGTACTGCCCTCCCCGTGCCCCCCCAACATTACATCTGCCAATCGTAATGCCCCCCTTTCCCTCTTATCCCTCCCTTCCCGCCCATTTTCCCCAGTCCCTTTCCCTTTGGTAACTATTAGTCCGTTCTTGGGTTCTGTGAGTCTGCTGCTGTTTTGTTTCTTCAGTATTTTTCTTTGTTCTTATACTCCACATATGAGTGAAATCATTTGATACTTGTCTTTTTCGGCTTGGCTTATTTCACTGAGCAGAATACCCTCTAGCTCCATGCATGTTGTTGCAAATGGTAGGATTTGTTTTCTTCTTATGGCTGAATAATATTCCATTGTGTATATGTACCACATCTTCTTTCTCCATTCATCTACTGATGGACACTTAGGTTGCTTCCATTTCTTGGCTATTGTAAATAGTGCTGCAATAAACATAGGGGTGCATCTGTCTTTTTCAAACTGGGCTGCTGCATTCTTAGGGTAAATTCCTAGGAGTGGAATTCCTGGGTCAAATGGTATTTCTATTTTGAGTTTTTTGAGGAACCTCCATACTGCTTTCCACAATGGTTGAACTAATTTGCAGTCCCACCAGCAGTGTAGGAGGGTTCCCTTTTCTCCACATCCTCGCCAACATTTGTTGTTGTTTGTGTTTTGGATGTTGGCCATCCTCACTGGTGTGAGGTGATATCTCATTGTGGTTTTAATCTGCATTTCTCTGATGATTAGCGATGTGGAGCATCTTTTCATGTGCCTGTTGGCCATCTGAATTTCTTCTTTGGAGAAGTGTCTATTCATGTCCTCTGCCCATTTCTTAATTGGATTATTTGCTTTCTGTTTGTTAAGGTGCATGAGTTCTTTATATATTTTGGATGTCAACCCCTTATCAGATACGTTTTTCATGAATATATTCTCCCATACTGTAGGATGTCTCCTTGTTCTACTGATGGTGTCCTTTGCTGTACAGAAGCTTTTCAGCTTGATATAGTCCCACTTGTTCATTTTTGCTTTTGTTTCCCTTGCCCGGGGAGATATGTTCATGAAGAAGTTGCTCATGTTTATGTCCAAGAGATTTTTGCCTATGTTTTTTTCTAAGAGTTTTATGGTTTCATGACTTACATTCAGTCTTTGATCCACCTTGAGTTTACCTTTGTGTATGGGGCTAGACAGTAGTCCAGTTTCATTCTCTTACATGTAGCTGTCCAGTTTTTCCAACACCAGCTGCTGAAGAGGCTGTCATCTCCCCATTGTATATCCAAGGCACTTTTATCAAATATTAATTGACTGTATATGTTTGGGTTAATGTTTGGATTTTCTATTCTGTTCCACTGGTCTGTGGGTCTGTTTTTGTGCCAATACCAAATTGTCTTGATTACTGTGGCTTTGTAGTAGAGCTTGAAGTCAGGGAGTGTAATTCCCCGTTTTATTCCTCCTTCTCAGGATTGCTTTGGCTATTTGGGGTCTTTTGTGGTTCCATATGAATTTTAGTATTATTTGTTCCAGTTCATTGAAGAAAGCTGTTGGTAGTTTGATAGGGATTGCATTGAATCTGTAGATTACTTTAGGTAGTATAGCCATTTTGACAATATTTATTCTTCCTAGCCAAGAGCATGGGATGCATTTCCATTTGTTAGTGTCCTCTTTAATTTCTCTTAGGAGTGTCTTGTAGTTTTCAGAGTACAGGTCTTTCACTTCCTTCGTTAGGTTTATTCCTAGGTATTTTATTCTTTTTGATGCAATTGTGAATGGAATTGTTTTCTGATTTCTCTTTCTGTTAGTTCATCGTTAGTGTATAGGAAAGCAACAGATTTCTGTGTGTTAATTTTGTATCCTGCAACTTTGCTGAATTCAGATATTAGTTCTAGTAGTTTTGGAATGGAATCTTTAGGGTTTTTTATGTACAGTATCATGTCATCTGCAAATAGTGACAATTTGACTTCTTCTTTACCAATCTGGATGCCTTGTATGTCTTTGTTTTGTCTGATTGCTGTGGCTAGGACCTCCAGTACTATGTTGAATAACAGTGGAGAGAGTGGGCATCCTTGTCTTGTTCCCGATCTTAGATGAAAAGCTTTCAGCGTCTCGCCGTTAAGTATGATGTTAGCTGTGGGTTTGTCATATATAGCCTTTATGATGTTGAGGTACTTGCCGTCTATACCCATTTTGTTGAGAGTTTTAATCAGGAATGGATGCTGAATTTTGTCAAATGCTTTTTCAGCATCTATGGAGATGATCATGTGGTTTTTGTTCTTCTTTTTGTTGATGTGGTGGATGATGTTGATGGATTTTCGAATGTTGTACCATCCTTGCATCCCTGGGATGAATCCCACTTGATCATGGTGTATGATCCTCTTGATGTATTTTTGAATTCGGTTTGCTAATATTTTGTTGAGTATTTTTGCATCTACGTTCATCAGGGATATTGGTCTGTAATTTTCTTTTTTGGTGAGGTCTTTGCCAGGTTTTGGTATTAGAGTGATGCTGGCTTCATAGAATGAGTTTGGAAGTATTCCCTCCTCTTCTATTTTTTGGAAAACTTTAAGGAGAATCGGTGTTATTTCTTCTCTATATGTCTGGTAGAATTCAGAGGTGAATCCATCAGGCCCAGGGGTTTTGTTCTTGGGTAGTTTTTTGATTACCAATTCGATTTCGTCACTGGTGATTGGTCTGTTTAGTTTTTCTGTTTCTTGCTTGGTCAGTCTTGGAAGGTTGTATTTTTCTAAGAAGTTGTCCATTTCTTCTATGTTTTCCAGCTTGTTAGCATATAGATTCTCATAATATTCTCTTATGATTCTTTGTATTTCTGTGGGGTCCGTCGTGATTTTTCCTTTCTCATTTCTGATTGTGTTTATGTGTGTAGATTCTCTTTTTCTCTTAATGAGTCTGGCTAGGGGTTTATCTATTTTGTTTATTTTTTCAAAGAACCAGCTCTTGGTTTTATTGATTTTTTCTATTGTTTTATTCTTCTCAATTTTATTTATTTCTTCTCTAATCTTTATTATGTCCCTCCTTCTGGTGACTTTGGGCCTCATTTGTTCTTCTTTTTCCAATTTCAGTAATTGTGTCTTTAGACTATTCATTTGGGAATGTTCTTCCTTCTTTAAATAGGCCTGGATTGCAATATACTTTCCTCTTAGAACTGCCTTTGCTGCGTCCCACAGAAGTTGTGGCTTTGTGTTGTTGTTGTCATTAGTCTCCATATATTCTTTGATTTCTGTTTTGATTTGGTCGTTAACCCATTGATTAATTAGGAGAGTGTTGTTAAGTCTCCATGTATTTGTGAGCCTTTTTGATTTCTTTCTAAAATTTATTTCTAGTTTTATACCTTGGTGATCTGAGAAGTTGGTTGGTAGGATTTCAATATTTTTGAAATTACTGAGGTTCTTTTTGTGGCCTAGTATGTGGTCTATTCTGGAAAATGTTCCATGTGCACTTGAGAAGAATGTGTATCCTGTTGCTTTGGGGTGTAGAGTTCTGTAGATGTCTGTTAGGTCCATCTGTTCTAGTGTGTTGTTCAGTGCCTCTGTGTCTTTACTTATTTTCTGTCTGGTTGATCTGTCCTCTGGAGTGAGTGGTGTGTTGAAGTCTCCTAAGATGAATGCATTGCTGTCTATTTCCTCCTTTAATTCTGTAGTATTTGTCTCACATATGCTGGCGCTCCTGTGTTGGGTGCATATATATTTATAATGGTTATATCTTCTTGTTGGACTGACCCCTTTATCATTATGTAATGTCCTTCTTTATCTTTTGCTACTTTCTTCGTTTTGAAGTCTATTTTGTCTGATACAAGTACTGCAACACCTGCTTTTTCTCTTTGTTGTTTGCATGAAATATCTTTTTCCATCCCTTCACTTTTAGTCTGTGTATATCTTTGGATTTGAGGTGAGTTTCTTGTAGGCAGCATATAGATGGGTCTTGCTTTTTTATCCATTCTGTTACTCTGTGTCTTTTGATTGGTGCATTCAGTCCATTTACATTTAGGGTGATTATTGATAGGTATGTACTTATTGCCATTGCTGGCTTTAGATTCGTGGTTACCAAGGGTTCAAGGGTTGCTTCTTTACTATCTAACAATCTAACTTAACTTTCTTGTTAAGTTATTGTAAACACAGTCTGATGTTTCTTTCTTTCTCTCCCTTCTTATTCCTCCTCCTCCATTCTTTCTATAATAGGTGTTTTATTCTTTGCCTTTAGTTGGTATTTGGATGGTCTGCTTTCTTTGCTATGATTTTTTTTTCCTCTGGTGACATCTTTTTAGCCTTAGGTGTGCTTCCATCTAGAGCAGTCCATTTAAGATATCCTGTAGTGGTGGTTTATGAGACGCAAATTCTCTTAACTTTCGTTTATCTGGAAATTGTTTAATCCCTCCATCATATTTAAATGATAATCGTGCTGGATACAATATTCTTGGTTCGAGGCCCTTCTGTTTCATTACGTTAAATATATCATGCCATTCTCTTCTGGCCTGTAAGGTTTCTGTTGAGAAGTCTGATGATAGTCTGATGGGTTTTCCTTTGTAGGTGATCTTTTTTCTCTCTAGCTGCCTTTAATACCCTGTCTTTATCTTTGATCTTTGCCATCTTAATAATTATGTGTCTTGGTGTTGTCTTCCTTGGGTCCCTTGTGTTGGGAGATCTATGAGCTTCGGTGGACTGCGAGACTACTTCCTTCCCCAGCGAGGGAAAGTTTTCAGCAATTATTTCTTCAAAGACACTTTCTATCCCTTTTTCTCTCTCTTCTTCCTCTGGTACTCCTATAATGCGAATATTGTTCCGTTTGGATTGGTCACACAGTTCTCTTAATATTCTTTCATTCCTAGAAATCCTTTTATCTCTCTCTGCCTCAGCTGCTCTGTACTCCTGTTCTCTGTTTTCTATTCCATTAACAGTCTCTCGCATCTCATCCATTCTGCTGTTAAGCCCGTCGATCGCTTGTCTGATTTCTGTATTGTCTTTCCTCAGTTCCCTCACTTCCTCCCTCAGCTCTTGCACATTTCTCTGTAGGTCCATCAGCATGGTTATGACTTTTATTCTAAATTCTTTTTCAGGGAGGCTGTGCATTTCCATCCCTTCAGACTCCCTCTCTGGGGTTGTCTGGTTGATTTTGGTCTGAACCATATTCCTCTGTCTTTTCATGGCTGTATAATTTGGTCACTGATAGTTGCCACGTATGTCAGCTGGGCTCTTTAAGACTTTAAAAAGAGAAGAAAAAAAAAGAGAAAAAAAGAAAAAAAAGGAAAAAAAGAAAGAAAAGAAAAAACAAAAACAAAACAAAAAAAAACAAAAAAATGCCCACCGGACGTAGATTCTGTGGGAATGCTCTAGGTGGCGCTATTGCCCCACTATTCCACAGCTGTGACTGTGCCGCTCCGCAGGGCCCTTTATCGCTCTGGCAGGGGTGGGAACGAATAGGAGGCTGTTGATCTCAGTGGGAAGTGTAAGTATGGCTACGCTTCCTCAGTCGCCAGCTAAGGCGTCTGAAACTCCCCAGGACTCCCAGCCTGCTGGGCTGAGTGTGCTGGGGCGATCCGGCTCCTCCGCTGGGCTCCTGTCTCTTTAAGACCGCTGAGGAAAGCGCGCGCTTTTTTTTTTTCCTTCCCGGAGCCGGCTGCAAGCACCCTGGCGCGTTCCCGCTCAGATCCTGCCCCTCTGTCTCTCCAATCTCCGCTGCACTGCGCAATGTGGGTCAGCGCTCCCCGCGCAGATCACCGGGGCTGGCTACTTCGCGGGGTGTACTTCCACTCTCTCCCGGCTCTGAATCCTCTCCTCCCGCCGGTGCGCTGGGGTGGGGGAGGGCTCGGGTCCCGCCGGGTCGCGGCTCCGTATCTTACCCGCCTCTTGGGGTGCCGAGTCCTCTCGGGTGTAGCTGCACGCTGTGCGCTTTCCTGTGTATTCTCGTCTCTCTTTTAGGAATAGATGTATTTTCTATGTTTTCGTAGATAAATATAGTGTTGGGAGGAGATTTCTGCCACCCTGCTCACACCGCCATCTTCCCGGAAGTCCCTGTGATCAATTCTTGAGAATGTTCCATGTGCTGTTGAGAAGAATGTGTATCCTGTTGCTTTTGGATGTAGTGTTCTGTCGATGTCTGTTAGGTCCATCTGTTTTAATATGTTGTTCAGTGCCTCTGTCTCTCTACTTATTTTCTGTCTGGTTGGTCTGTCCTTGGGAGTAAGTGGTGTGTTGAAGTCTCTTAAAGTGAATGCATTGCATTCTATTTCCCCTTTTAATTCTGTTAGTATTTGTTTAACATATGTAGGTGACCCTGTGTTGGGTGCATAGATATTTATAATAGTTACATCCTCTTGTTGGACTGAACTTTTTATCATTATGTAATGCCTTCTTTGTGTCTTGTGACTTTCTTTGTTTTGAAGTCTATTTTGTCTGATACCAGTACTGCATACAGCACCTGCTTTTTTCTCTCTATTGGTTGTATGAAATCTCCTTTTCCATCCCTTCACTTTCAGTCTGTGTATGTCTTTGGGTTTGAAGTGAGTCTCTTGTAGGCAGTATATAGATGGGTCTTGTTTTTTTATACATTCAGTGACTGTGTCTTTTGATTGGTGCATTCACACCATTTACATTTAGGGTGATTATTGGTAGGTATGTACTTACTGCCATTGCAGGCTTTAGATTCGTGGTTACCAAATGTTCAAGGGCAATTCCCTTACTGTATAACAGTGTAATTTAACTTACTTCGTATACTTTTACAAACACAACCTAACAGTTCTTTTTTTTCCTCCTTTTTCTTCCTCCTCCATTCTTTTTCTGTTATGAATCAGATTTAGTACTCTTTGTCTTCCTTTGCATGACATCTTTTTAGCCTTAGTAATACTTCCATCTATAGGAGTCCCTCCAAAATGCACTGTAGAGGTGGTTTCTGGGAGGTAAATTCTGTCAGCTTTTGTTTATCTGTAAATTGTTTAATCCCTCCTTCAAATTTCAATGATACCCTTGCCGGGTAAATTATTCTTGGTTCGAGGCCCTTCTGCTTCATTGCGTTAAATATATCATACCACTCCCTTCTAGCCTGTAAGATTTCTGTTAAGAAAACTGATGATAGCCTGATGGTTTTCCTTTGTATGTGATCTTTTTTCTCTCCAGCTGCTTTTAAAAGTCTGCTTTATCCTTGGCATTTTAATTATTATATGTCTTGATGTTGTCTTCCTTGGGTCCCTTGTGTTGGGAGATCTGTGCACCTTCCCCAGATTGGGGAAGTTTTCAGCAATTACCTCCTCATTGACACTTTCTATCCCTTTTCTCTCTCTTCTTCTTCTTGTACCCGTATAATGCGAATATTGTTGCGTTTGGATTGGTCTCACAGTTCTCTCAGTATTCTTTCATTCTTAGAGATCCTTTTTTCTTTCTGTGCCTCTCCTTCTTTGTATTCCTCTTCTCTAATTTCTATTCCTTTTACCATCTCTTCTACTACATCTAATCTGCTTTTAATCCCTCCATTTTATGTTTCATTTCAGATATGGAATTTCTTAATGATTTAATCTCCAACCTAAATTCATTCCTGACTTCTTGAATATTTTTTTAAATAATTTATTTCGGTATCATTATTCTACAATTACATGTGCAATATTATGGTTATTAAACTACCCCCTTCATCAAGTCCCCCCCACCAACCCCATTACAGTCACTGTCCATCAGCGTAGTGAGGTGCTATAGAATCACTACTTGTCTTCTCTGAGTTGTACAGCCCCCCCCATGCCCCCCCGACATTACATCTGCTAATCGTAATGCTTCTTTTTCCCTCTTATCCCTCCCTTCTCACCCATCTTCCCCAGTCCCTTTCCCTTTGGTAACTATTAGTCCATTCTTGGGTTCTGTGAGTCTGCTGCTGTTTTGTTCCTTCAGTTTTTTTCTTTGTTCTTATACTCCACATATGAGTGAAATCATTTGATACTTGTCTTTCTCTGCCTGGCTTATTATTTCACTGAGCATAATACCCTCTAGCTCCATCCATGTTGTTGCAAATGGTAGGATTTGTTTTCTTCTTATGGCTGAATAATATTGCATTGTGTATATGTACCACATCTTCTTTATCCATTCATCTACTGATGGACACTTAGGTTGCTTCCATTTCTTGGCTATTGTAAATAGTGCTGCGATAAACATAGAGGTGCATCTGTCTTTTTCAAATTGGGCTGCTGCATTCTTAGGGTAAATTCCTAGGAATGGAATTCCTGGGTCAAATGGTATTTCCATTTTGAGATTTTTGAGGAACCTCCATAGTGTTTTCCACAGTGGTTGAACTAATTTGCAGTCCCACCAGCAGTGTAGGAGGGTTCCCTTTTCTCCACATCCTCGCCAACATTTGTTGTTGTTTGTGTTTTGGATGTTGGCCATCCTCACTGGTGTGAGGTGATATCTCATTGTGGTTTTAATCTGCATTTCTCTGATGATTAGCGATGTGGAGCATCTTTTCATGTGCCTGTTGGCCATCTGAATTTCTTCTTTGGAGAAATGTCTATTCATGTCCTCTGACCATTTCTTAAATGGATTGTTTGCTTTTTGTTTGTTGAGGTGCGTGAGTTCTTTATATATTTTGGATGTAAACCCCTTATCGGATATGTCATTTATGAATATATTCTCCCATACCGTAGGATGTCTTTTTGTTCTACTGATGGTGTCCTTTGCTGTACAGAAGCTTTTCAGCTTGATATAGTCCCACTTGTTCATTTTTGCTTTTGTTTCCCTTGCTCGGGGAGATATGTTAATGAAGAAGTTGCTCATGTTTATGTCCAAGAGCTTTTTGCCTCTATTTTTTTCTAATAGTTTTATAGTTTCATGACTTACATTCAGGTCTTTGATCCACCTTGAGTTTACCTTTGTGTATGGGGTTAGACAGTAGTCCAATTTCATTCTCTTACATGTAGCTGTCCAGTTTTTCCAACACCAGCTGCTGAAGAGGCCGTCATCTCCCCAATGTATATCCAAGGCTCCCTTATCAAATATTTATTGACTGTATGTGTTTGGGTTGATGTTTGGATATTCTATTCTATTCCACTGATCTGTGGGTCTGTTTTTGTGCCAATACCAAATTGTCTTGATTACTGTGGCTTTGTAGTAGAGCTTGATGTCAGGGAGCGTAGTTCCCCGTTTTATTCCTTCTTCTCAGTATTACTTTGGCTATTCGGGGTCTTTTGTGGTTCCATATGAATTTTAGAATTATTTGTTCCAGTTCATTGAAGACAGCTGTTGGTAGTTTGATAGGGATTGCCTTGAATCTGTAGATTGCTTTGGGTAGTATAGCCAGTTTGACAATATTTATTCTTCCTATCCAAGAGCATGGGATGCATTTCCATTTGTTAGTGTCCTCTTTAATTTCTCTTAGGAGTGTCTTGTAGTTTTCAGAGTACAGGTCTTTCCCTTCCTTCGTTAGATTTATTCCTAGGTATTTTATTCTTTTTGATGCAATTGTGAATGGACTTTTCTCTCTCTTCTTCCTCTCGTACTCCTATAACGTGAATATTGTTCCATTTAGATTGGTCACACAGTTCTCTTAATATTCTTTCATTCCTAGAGATCCTTTATCTCTCTCTGCCTCAGCTTCTCTGTATTCCTGTTTTGATTTCTATTCCATTAACAGTCTCTCGCATCTCATCTAGTCTGCTGTTAAGCCCGCCGATCGCTTGTCTGATTTCTCCATTGTCTTTCCTCACTTCCCTCACTTCCTCCCTCAGCTCTTGCACCTTTCTCTGTAGATCCATCAGCATGGTTATGACTTTTATTCTGAATTCTTTTTAAGAAGACTGTGCATTTCCATCCCTTCAGGCTCCCTCTCTGGGGTTGTCTGGTTGATCTTAGTCTGAACCATATTCCTCTGTCTTTTCATGGCTATAGAAGTGGTCGCTGGTAGTTGCCACGTATGTCAGCTGCGCTCTTTAAGACTTTAAAAAGAGAAGAAAAAAAAGATAAAAAAGAAAGAGAAGAAAAAACAACAAAACACACACACACACAGACACACAGAAAACGTCTACCGGGCGTAGATTCCGTGGGGATGCTGTAGGTGGCGCTGTTGCTCCACAGCTCCTCAGCCGTGGCCATGCAGTTCCGCAGGGCCCTTTATAGGTCTGGCCCGGGTGTGAACGAATGGGAGGCTTTTGATCTCTGTGGGAAGTCTAAGTGCGGCCACCCATTCCCAGTCGCCAGCTAAGGGGTCTGAAACTCCCCAGGACTCCCAGCCTGCTGGGCTCAGTGTGCCGTGGCGATCTCCCTCCTCCGCTGGGCTCCTGTCTCTTTAAGATTGCTGCAAAAAGCCCGCGTTTTTTTTTCTTCCCGGGAGCCGGCTGCAAGCACCCTGGCGCATTCCCCGCTCAGATCCTGTACCCTCTCTTTCTCCAATCTCTGCTACACTGCGCGATATGTGTCAGCGTTTCCCACGCAAATCACCGGGGCTGGTTATTTCGTGGGCTTGTACTTCCACTCCCTCCTTGCTCTGAATCCTCTCCTCCCACTGGTGCGCTGGGGTGGGTGAGTTCTCGGGTCCCGCTGGTTCGCGGCTCCATATCTTACCTGCCTCGAGGGGTGCTGTGTCCTCTTAGGTGTAGCTGCACGCTGTTCGCTTTCCTGTGTGTTCTGGTCTCTCTTTTAGGAATAGTTCTATTTGCTGTATTTTCGTAGATGTATATAGTTCTAGGAGATTTCTGCCGCCCTGCTCATGCTGCCATCTTCCCGGAAGTCCTTGAGTATTTTTCTGTACCTCCATAAGCATGTTTATAATTTTTATTTTGAACACTTTTTCAGGAAGATTGGTGAGTTCAGTTTCATTTGGCCCTATTTCAGGGGTTTGTGAGATTTTGGTCTGAACCATGTTCTTTTGTCTTTTCATATTTCTGTGTGGTGTCCTCTAGTGCCCAGAAACTACAGTTTCTGCATCTGCTCAGCCCCTAGAGTGAGGTTGGGGGTTGTAGGGCAGCAGAGCTGGTGCCTGGAGGGAGGAAAGATATGTTTCCTGGTTCCTGACTGTGGTGCCTGTCTCCAGTGTCAGAGCCAGTGGGCCAAGCACACACGTGTAAACCTCTCTGCTTTGTGTCTGTAGTTGTTATAGGCGGGGCTTCCCTCTGGCTGGCCTGACGCCTGTGCAGTGACTGTGGGTTTGCGAGCCGGTGCCTGTAGGCCAGTATGAAGGCTAGGGAGGCTGTGTGTCACAGTGGGGTCCTCGGACCTGAGTAGGCAGCCAGTGGGGTGGAGCATCTGAAGCTCCCCAAAGTTCCTAACCAGGTGGGTAGAGCGTGCCCTGACAACGTTGTCCAGGGCTCCCTTCTCCCGCACAGCAAGCTCTGTGCAAATCCTGCCCCTTCAGCAGCCCTCTGGCTGCTGGGAAGCCTCTCAGACTGCCTGCCTTTCCTCGACACAGAGCAGCCGGGTGTGGATCCCGTCCTCCACAAACGGTCGGAATGTCTGTCAATTTTTCAAGCACTCCTCCTGTCCGAGCTCCCAACATCTAGAGCACCACACACTATAGGAATCTGCTCACAAAGCAGATCTCTAGGTCTTGATGTCCAGCAGTCCCAGTCTTCCACCCCCTCCCCCGCTCCGTTTTCTCTTCCTCCTGCAGGTGAGCTGGGGTGGGGGAAGGGTTTGGGTCCTGCCAGATTAAGGCTTTCCTGCGTTACCTTGTTTCGTGAGGTCCGCTCTGTTCATGAGGTGTGTTTGCAGTCTGGTTCAGCCTTCTTTCTTGTTGCTGTTTTAAGGTTAGTTGTATTAACTATATTTTTGTACAATTTGTGGTTTTGGGAGGAGCTCTCCTTCTCACCTCTCACGCCACCGTCTTGCAAGTTCCTCTCTTTCTTTTAAATTCAGGGTTAGGTTGTGTATTCACACTGATGGGTAAGAAGAAATTTTTCATACCAACCAATGCTTAGATTTTCTTTTCTGTTCCAATTATACTTTCTTTCTCTCAACGTGCCTTTTAAATAAATACTTTCAATTAAGATTTTAGAACCATTCCTTTTTGTTTCTGGCTTCAAAATGGCATTACTTAACTAAATTTTTAACACTTAACGTGTCTTCAAGTTTAGAAGGATATATAACGGAAAGCCTTTAAATCACCCAGTTCCCCTCCCTGGCAATTGGTTATCAGTTTTCTTGTGTGTTACCCTTTCAGATAGTTTATGCTTATACTATGAACTCCAGGAATAAAATGCATATACACTGAACTCCAGGTTTTTGTTTTTGTTTTTTCATTTACAGTGGTAATACACTATACCACTTTTGCACCTCACTTTTTCCCACCTATTGTATTTGATGGCTCATTCTATATTTGTACTTAAAGAACTGCCACTTTTTTTTATGGCTACAAAATAGATCACTGTGTGGATATTTCTTAATTTAGTCCCTTAGAAATGGATGTTTAGTTTGTTTCACAGTCTTTTGTATTGAAAATAGTACTGTAGTGATTATCTTTGTGTATACCCCAGTCCATACCATAATGGAGCATGTATGTATGTATAGGATAAATTATTTGTTTTAATAAGTACTTACTGAGTACCTGCATCGTCTTAAGCTTTGTTGATGATAGTGTTTGAGCAGACTTTTTTTGAATACCAAGTAAGTGCTGGAGTTCAAAAAAATAAGTGAGATTAAAAAAAAAAAGATACGTCCCTGTCCTTGAGACTATTTAGCATCTGGGATTAATATCAATGTATTGTGTGATGTGCAGTAATAAGAGGTATGTACAGGGGAAGCCTTAGGTAGAAGTAATGCAGACTCAGGTAGAGGTTTCTTAGAGCCAAGTCTTGAAGTGTAGGTAGATACTCGCCAGAAGGGAAAGGGAAGCATTCCTTAGAAAAGAAGGATCAAGGGCCTGGAGGTAAAACAGCATGAGATTTATGTGTAACTGCAAAGAATAACATGTGGTGCAGGTTGTGGTGGGACCTAAACTTGGAGGGTTGAAAAGGAGTTAGGTCAGGAAGGGTTTTATTTATTAGCCTAAGAACTTGGACTTGGCTTTGTGTTTTACTTTTGAGTTTCTAATTAGATCTCATAGGAACACCAGTGTAAAAAAAAAAAAAAAAGGAGCCTCTTTGATTTGGAGTAGAGCAGGCAGGTTTTCTTCTTACTGTCTTGGGCAGCCCTAGAGAGACTCCAGAACACTCTGTCTGAGGAACACAATTGAAACTACCTCTGGGGAAGACTTTCAGCAGAAGGATTCGGGAAGTCCAGAGGGAGAGATCTCTTAAACTAATAAATGTAAAATCCATTGTTAGAGAGGGGAAACGAATATGTATGGAAGAGGGCAAGCAGGAAGGAGAAACCAGTCACTTACATTTGGGCTGTTCTGAAACTTTTCTGTTCTTGAGTAGTCTGGTAAGAGATAATTAACATTAATTAAAAAAAATCCTTTTATAGATACATACTGAAATAATATGAGTGAAATTATGTATTTAGGGATTTGCTTCAGAAAATCCAGGTATGGTGGCTTTCAGATGAAAATAGATGGGTTTGTAAATGAACAAGTTGGGGCATGAATTATTATTTGGAGCAATGGTTGCATAGGAATTCATTGTACTATTTTCTGTATATATTAGATATTTTCCATAAAAAATTTAAAAAATGAAAGAATTCGTGGACTTTTTTTAGACAAGTGGGAAATTAATTTTTTTACTTATTGAGAATTATGAATCAAAAAATCAGTATTAATGTTTTAAGATTTAAAAAAAACTTTTATTGAAGTATCATTGATATATAATCTTGTATTGGTGTCAGATATATAATAGTTGTTCAGCAGTTACCTGTATTATTAAATCCTCCCCTGCTCTGGTGTGGTTACTATCTGTCAACATAGAAGACGTTATAGAATCAATGGCGATATTCTCCATGCTGCCACCATTCCTGTGACCAACTTACCTTATAATTGAGAATTTTTGTGCCCCTTTGTCCACCTCACCCCACCTTCCCACCCCAGCTTCACGTCCCTCCTCCCACCCCATCCTCACCCTCATGGTAATGAGTAGTCACTTCTCATTGTCTATGAGTGTACTGCTGTTTTGCTCATTCTGTTTTGCTTTTTTTAAATATTAAAGAATATCATTGATACATAACATTATATTGGTTTCACGTGTACAACACAGTGGTTTCAACAGTTACCCATATTAATCCTCATTCCCTCTAGTGTGGTTACCATCTGTCAACATAAAAACATGTTACAGAATAATTGACTATATTCTCCCTGCTCTACTACCATCCCAGTGCTAAACTTACATTGTGATTGTCAATTACTATGCCCCTTTATCCCCCTCACATGCACCCCCAACCTGTCCCCCCTCCCCCAGTAACCACTAGTCACTTCTCAGTGTCTGTGAGTCTACCGCTATTTTGTTCCTTCTGTTTGCTTTATTTTTATATTCCACAAATGCGTGAAACCATATGGTATTTGTCTTTCTTGGCCTGGCTAATTTTACTGAGCATAATATACTCTAGATCCTTCCATGTTGTTGGAAATGGCAGGATTTCTTCCATTTTTATATGCTGAGTAATATTCCATTGTGTGGTGTACCACATCTGTAACCATTCATCCATTGATGGACACTTGGGTTGCTTCCATATCTTCGCTATTGTAGATAATATAGTAATAAATATAGGGGTGCATGTGTCTTTTTGAATCGGGTTTTGTTTTCTTTAGTTAAATTTGTAAAAGTGGAATTACTAGGTCAAATGGTATTTCTATTTTTGGTTTTTTGAGGAACCTCCATATTGTATTCCATAGTGATGGTGGAATTGACATTCCTACCAACAGTGTTAGGAGGGTTCCCATTTGAGAGATGTATTTTTAGAAGTGTTTAAAATATAATTTCAGACTACGTGTGAAAAAGCCCTATTTTTTTCTAATGCTTTTCTTGGAAGAAATTGTATTGTAGTTATTTAAAATATCTGGGTATAGTGCTGTATACCTTATGCTTTTTTTTTTGGTATTATAAATGTACAATTACATGAGCAACATTATGGTTACTAGACTCCCCCCATTATCAAGTCCCCACCACATACCCCATTACAGTCACTGTCCATCAGTATAGTAAGATGCTATAGAATCAATACTTTTCTTCTTTGTGCTATACTGCCTTGCCTGTATCACCCCCTCTGCTACATTATGTGTGCTAATCATAATACCCCTTTTTCCCCATAATCCCTCCCTCCATTCCCACCCATCCTCCCCAGTTCCTTTCCCTTTGGTAACTGAACTGTTCGTCCATTCTTGGGTTCTGTGAGCCTGCTGCTGTTTTGTTCTTCAGTTTTTTTCTTTGTTCTTATACTCCACCTATGAGTGAAATCATTTGATACTTGTCTTTCTCCACCTGGCTTATTTCATTGAGCATAATATCCTCTAGCTCCATCCATGTTGTTGCAAATGGTAGGATTAGTTTTCTTCTTATGGCTGAATAATATTCCATTGTGTATATGTACTACATCTTCGTTATCCATTCATCTACTGATGGACACTTAGGTTGCTTCCATTACTTGGCTATTGTAAATAGTGCTATGATAAACAGGGGTGCATCTATCTTTTTAAAACTGGGCTGCTGCATTCTTTTTTTTTTCTTTTAATTTTGGTATCGTTAATGTACAATCACTTGAACAACAATTATGGTTACTAGACCCCCATTATCAAGTCCCCTCCACATACACCACTACAGTCACTGTCCATCACTGTAGTAAGATGCTATAGTCATTACTTCTCTTCTCTATAAATACTGCCTTTCCCGTGTCCCCTGCTGCTGCATTCCGTATGCTAATCGTAGTGCCCCCTTTCTGCTCTTATCCCTCCCTTCCCACCCATCCTCCCCAGTCCCTTTTGGTAACTGTTAGTCCATTCTTGGGTTCTGTGAGTCTGCTGCTGTTTTGTTCCTTCAGTTTTTCCTTTGTTCTTATATTCTACAGATGAGTGAAATCATGTAATCCTTGTCTTTCTCTGCCTGGCTTAATTCATTGAGCATAATACCCTCTAGCTCCATCCATGTTGTTGCAAATGGTAGGATTTGTTTTCTTATTATGGCTGAATAATACTGCATTGTGTATATGTACCACATCTTTATCCATTCATCTACTGATGGACACTTAGGTTGCCTCCATTTCTTGGCTATTGTAAATAGTGCCGCAATAAACCAAACGGGTGCATATTTCTTTTTCAAACTGGGCTGCTGCATTTTTAGGGTCAATTCCTAGGAGTGGAATTCCTGGGTCAAATGGTATTTCTATTTTGAGTTTTTTGAGGAACCTCCATACTGCTTTCCACAATGGTTGAACTAATTTGCGTTCCCACCAGCAGTGTAGGAGGGTTCCCCTTTCTCCACAAACTCGCCAACATTTGTTGTTTGTGTTTTGGATGTTGGCCATCCTTACTGGTGTGAGGTGATATCTCATTGTGGTTTTAATTTGCATTTCCCTGATGATTAGTGATGTGGAGCATCTTTTCATGTGCCTGATGGCCATCTGAATTTCTTCTTTGGCAAACTGTCTCTTCATATCCTCTGCCCACTTTTTAATCGGGTTATTTGCTTTTTGGGTGTAGAGACGTAAGTTTTTTATATATTTTGGATGTTAGCCCCTTGTTGGTTATGACATTTACAAATATATTCTCCCATTCTGTAGGATTCCTTTTTGTTCTGTTGATGGTGTCCTTTGCCGTACAGAAACTTTTTAGTTTGATGTAGTCTCATGAGTTCATTTTTGCTTTTTTATCCCTTGCTCGAGGAGATGCATTCGGGAAGAAGTTGCTCATGCTTATATTCAGGAGATTTTGGCCTATGTTGTCCTCTAAGAGTTTTATGGTTTCATGACTTACATTCAGGTCCTTGATCCATTTTGAGTTTACTTTTGTGTATGGGGTTAAATAATAATCCAGTTTCATTCTCTTGCATGTAACTACCCAGTTTTGCCAACACCAGCTGTTGAAGAGGCTGTCATTTCCCCATTGTATGTCTATGGCTCCTTTATCATATATTATGGTTGGATTTATATCAGGGCTCTCTAGTCTCTGCCATTGGTCTATGGATCTGTTCTTGTGCTAGTACCAAATTGTCTTGAGTACTGTGGCTTTGTAGTAAAGCTTGAAGTTGGGGAGCATAATCTCCCCAGCTTTAGTCTTCCTTCTCAGGATTGCTTTGGCTATTCAGGGTCTTTTGTGGTTCGATATGAATGTTAGAATGATTTTCTCTAGTTCATTGAAAAATGCTGTTGGTATTTTGATAGGAATTGCATTGAATCTGTAGATTGCTTTACGCAGGATGCCCATTTTGACAATATCAATTCTTCCTATCCATGAGCACGGGATGTGTTCCGTTTATTGGTATCTTCTTTAATTTCTCTCATAAGTGTCTTGTAGTTTTCAGAGTTTCGGTCTTTCACTTCCTTGGTTAGGTTTATTCCTAGGTATTTTATTCTTTATGATGTAATTATGAACTGAATTGTTTTCCTGATTTCTCTTTCTGCTAGGTCATTGTTAGTGTGTACGAATGCCACAGATTTCTGCATAGTAATTTTGTATGCTGCACCTTAGCTAAATTCAGAAATTAGATCTAATACTTTTGGAGTAGATTCTTTAGGGCTTTTTATGTACAGTATCATGTCATCTGCAAACAGGGACAGTTTAACTTCTTCCCTGCCAATCTGGATGCCTTGTATTTCTTTGTGTTGTCTGATTGCCGTGGCTCGGACCTCCAGTACTATGATGAATACAAGTGGGGAGAGTGGGCATCCTTATCTTGTTCCCAATCTTAAAGGAAAAGCTTTCAGCTTCTCGCTGTTAAGTATAATGTTGGCTGTGGGTTTGTCATATATGGCCTTTGTTATGTTGGGGTACTTGCCCTCTATACCCATTTTGTTGACCGTTTTTATCATGAATGAATGTTGAATTTTGTCAAATGCTTTTTCAGCATCTATGGAGATGATCATGTGGTTTTTGTTCTTCTTTTTGTTGATGTGGTGGATCATGTTGATGAATTTTCAAATGTTGAACCATCCTTGCATCGCTGGAATAAATGCCACTTGATTATGGTGAATGATGCTTTTGATGTATTTTTGAATTCGGTGTCCTAATATTTTGTTGAGTATTTTTGTGTCTATGTTCATCAGGGATATTGGTCTGTAGTTTTCTTTTTTTGTGGTGTATTTGCCCAGTTTTGGTATTAGAGTGATGGTGGCCTCAGAATGAGTTTGGAAGTATTCCCTCCTCTACTCCTTGGAAGACTTCAAGGAGGATGGGTATTAGGTCTTCACTAAATGTTTGATAAAATTCAGCAGTGAAGCCACCTGGTCCAGGTATTTTGTTCTTTTTTTTAAATATAATTTATCTTATTATCATTAATTTACAATTACATGTGCAATATTACGATTATTGAACTACCCCTTCATCAGGTCCCCCCCACCAACCCCATTACAGTCACTGTCCATCAGCGTAGTGAGATGCTATAGAATCACTACTTGTCTTCTCTGAGTTTTACTGCCCTCCCCGTGCCCCCCCAACATTACATCTGCTAATCGTAATGCCCCGTTTTCCCACTTATCCCTCCCTTCCCGCCCATTTTCCCCAGTCCCTTTCCCTTTGGTAACTATTAGTCTGTTCTTGGGTTCTGTGAGTCGCCTGCTGTTTTGTTCCTTCAGTATTTTTTCTTTGTTCTTATACTCCACATATGAGTGAAATCATTTGATACTTGTCTTTTTCGGCTTGGCTTATTTCACTGAGCATAATACCCTCTAGCTCCATCCATGTTGTTGCAAATGGTAGGATTTGTTTTCTTCTTATGGCTGAATAATATTCCATTGTGTATATGTACCACATCTTCTTTATCCATTCATCTACTGATGGACACTTAGGTTGCTTCCATTTCTTGGCTATTGTAAATAGTGCTGCAATAAACATAGGGGTGCATCTGTCCTTTTCAAATTGGGCTGCTGCATTCTTAGGGTAAATTCCTAGGAGTGGAATTCCTGGGTCAAATGGTATTTCTATTTTGAGTTTTTTGAGGAACCTCCATACTGCTTTCCACAATGGTTGAACTAATTTGCAGTCCCACCAGCAGTGTAGGAGGGTTCCCTTTTCTCCACATCCTCGCCAACATTTGTTGTTGTTTGTGTTTTGGATGTTGGCCATCCTCACTGGTGTGAGGTGATATCTCATTGTGGTTTTAATCTGCATTTCTCTGATGATTAGCGATGTGGAGCATCTTTTCATGTGCCTGTTGGCCATCTGAATTTCTTCTTTGGAGAAGTGTCTATTCATGTCCTCTGCCCATTTCTTAATTGGATTATTTGCTTTCTGTTTGTTAAGGTGCATGAGTTCTTTATATATTTTGGATGTCAACCCTTTATCAGATACGTTTTTTATGAATATATTCTCCCATACTGTAGGATGTCTTTTTGTTCTACTGATGGTGTCCATTGCTGTAGAGAAGCTTTTCAGCTTGATATAGTCCCACTTGTTCATTTTTGCTTTTGTTTCCCTTGCCCGGGGAGATATGTTCATGAAGAAGTTGCTCATGTTTATGTCCAAGAGATTTTTGCCTATGTTTTTTTCTAAGAGTTTTATGGTTTCATGACTTACATTCAGGTCTTTGATCCACCTTGAGTTTACCTTTGTGTATGGGGCTAGACAGTAGTCCAGTTTCATTCTCTTACATGTAGCTGTCCAGTTTTTCCAACACCAGCTGCTGAAGAGGCTGTCATCTCCCCATTGTATATCCAAGGCTCCTTTATCAAATATTAATTGACTGTATATGTTTGGGTTAATGTTTGGATTTTCTATTCTGTTCCACTGGTCTGTGGGTCTGTTTTTGTGCCAATACCAAATTGTCTTGATTACTGTGGCTTTGTAGTAGAGCTTGAAGTCAGGGAGTGTAATTCCCCCTGTTTTATTCCTCCTTCTCAAGATTGATTTGGGTATTCGGGGTCTTTTGTGGTTCCATATGAATTTTAGAATTATTTGTTCCAGTTCATTGAAGAAAGCTGTTGGTAGTTTGATAGGGATTGCATTGAATCTGTAGATTGCTTTAGGTAGTATAGCCATTTTGACAATATTTATTCTTCCTAGCCAAGAGCATGGGATGCATTTCCATTTGTTAGTGTCCTCTTTAATTTCTCTTAGGAGTGTCTTGTAGTTTTCAGAGTACAGGTCTTTCACTTCCTTCGTTAGGTTTATTCCTAGGTATTTTATTCTTTTTGATGCAATTGTGAATGGAATTGTTTTTCTGATTTCTCTTTCTGTTAGTTCATCATTAGTGTATAGGAAAGCAACAGATTTCTGTGTGTTAATTTTGTATCCTGCAACTTTGCTGAATTCAGATATTAGTTCTAGTAGTTTTGGAATGGAATCTTTAGGGTTTTCTATGTACAGTATCATGTCATCTGCAAATAGTGACAATTTGACTTCTTCTTTACCAATCTGGATGCCTTGTATGTCTTTGTTTTGTCTGATTGCTGTGGCTAGGACCTCCAGTACTATGTTGAATAACAGTGGAGAGTGGGCATCCTTGTCTTGTTCCCGATCTTAGATGAAAAGCTTTCAGCGTCTCGCCATTAAGTATGATGTTAGCTGTGGGTTTGTCATATATAGCCTTTATGATGTTGAGGTACTTGCCGTCTATACCCATTTTGATGAGAGTTTTAATCAGGAATGGATGCTGAATTTTGTCAAATGCTTTTTCAACATCTATGGAGATGATCATGTGGTTTTTGTTCTTCTTTTTGTTGATGTGGTGGATGATGTTGATGGATTTTCGAATGTTGTACCATCCTTGCATCCCTGGGATGAATCCCTCTTGATCATGGTGTATGATCCTCTTGATGTATTTTTGAATTCGGTTTGCTAATATTTTGTTGAGTATTTTTGCATCTACGTTCATCAGGGATATTGGTCTGTAATTTTCTTTTTGGTGAGGTCTTTGCCCGGTTTTGGTATTAGAGTGATGCTGGCTTCATAGAATGAGTTTGGAAGTATTCCCTTCTCTTCTATTTTTTGGAAAACTTTAAGGAGAATCGGTGTTATTTCTTCTCTATATGTCTGGTAGAATTCAGAGGTGAATCCATCAGGCCCAGGGGTTTTGTTCTTGGGTAGTTTTTTGATTACCAATTTGATTTTGTCACTGGTGATTGGTCTGTTTAGTTTTTCTGTTTCTTGCTTGGTCAGTCTTGGAAGGTTGTATTTTCTAAGAAGTTGTCCATTTCTTCTATGTTTTCCAGCTTGTTAGCATATAGATTCTCATAATATTCTCTTATGATTCTTTGTATTTCTGTGGGGTCCGTCGTGATTTTTCCTTTCTCATTTCTGATTGTGTTTATGTGTGTAGATTCTCTTTTTCTCTTAATGAGTCTGGCTAGGGGTTTATCTATTTTGTTTATTTTTTCAAAGAACCAGCTCTTGGTTTTATTGATTTTTTCTATTGTTTGATTCTTCTTAATTTTATGTATTTCTTCTGTAATCTTTATTATGTCCCTCCTTCTGGTGACTTTGGGCCTCATTTGTTCTTCTTTTTCCAATTTCAGTAATTGTGTCTTTAGACTATTCATTTGGGAATGTTCTTCTTTCTTTAAATAGGCCTGGATTGCAATATACTTTCCTCTTAGAACTGCCTTTGCTGTGTCCCACAGAAGTTGTGGCTTTGTGTTGTTGTTGTCATTAGACTCCATATATTCTTTGATTTCTGTTTTGATTTGGTCGTTAACCCATTGATTAATTAGGCGAATGTTGTTAAGTCTCCATGTATCTGTGATCCTTTTTGATTTCTTTCTAAAATTTATTTCTAGTTTTATACCTTGGTGATCTGAGAAGTTCGTTGGTAGGATTTCAATATTTTTGAAATTACTGAGGTTCTTTTTGTGGCCGAGTATGAGGTCTATTCTGGAAAATGTTCCATGTGCACTTGAGAAGAATGTGTATCCTGTTGCTTTTGGGTGTAGAGTTCTGTAGATGTCTGTTAGGTCCATCTGTTCTAGTGTGCTGTTCAGTGCCTCTGTGTCTTTACTTATTTTCTGTCTGGTTGATCTGTCCTCTGGAGTGAGTGGTGTGTTGAAGTCACCTAAGATGAATGCATTGCTGTCTATTTCCTCCTTTAATTCTGTTAGTATTTGTCTCACATATGCTGGCGCTCCTGTATTGGGTGCATATATATTTATAATGGTTATATCTTCTTGTTGGACTAACCCCTTTATCATTATGTAATGTCCTTCTTTATCTTTTGCTACTTTCTTAGTTTTGAAGTCTATTTTGTCTGATACAAGTACTGCAACACCTGCTTTTTTTTTTTTTTTTTTTGCATGAAATATCTTTTTCCATCCCTTCACTTTTAGTGTGTGTATATCTTTGGATTTGAGGTGAGTTTCTTGTAGGCAGCATATAGATGGGTCTTGCTTTTTTATCCATTCTGTTGCTCTGTGTCTTTTGATTGGTGCATTCAGTCCATTTACATTTAGGGTGATTATCGATAGATATGTACTTATTGCCATTGCTGGCTTTAGATTTGTGGTTACCAAAGGTTCAAGGGTTGCTTCTTTACTGTCTAACAATCTAACTTAACTTTCTTGTTAAGTTATTATAAACACTGTCTGATGTTTCTTTATTTCTCTCCCTTCTTATTCTTCCTCCTCCATTCTTTATATACTAAGTGTTTTATTCTTTGCC
>JAVSCE010017434.1:0-102764 GCA_032199065.1 Smutsia gigantea
GTGGAATATCATTACCCTCTATTGCATACACAGTTGGAAAGAAAACTTATACACCACTGACATACTTCATTGCTTCCCATACAGGCATCATAGTCCATTAAGCAGAGAGCTCTCTGTCAACAAACTTGACATGTTCACCTAGGGACTGTCACAACCTCCCCTCAAATGAATATTCAAGTTATGATGGACAGACAACTTCACAGATGAGTGAGTGTCTCTTGATTTTTACCTACTTTTGCTGAAAAATTCTCAAAGCATGAACAAACAACTTAATTAAACTTAAGGGATATGGTTGAGTAATATAAATTCAGAGCAAAGTCATGGAGCATTAAAGAACAGATTAATGAAAGTCTGATCAACAGGAAAAAAATCAAGAACTGCTTCAACTGATTCAATAAAGTTGGTTCTTGTGATTTAGAAAGGCAAATGTTCACTTGTAAGAGGTTATTTTTGAGAAGTAATTTCCTAGACTCTTTAAACTGATGCATATCTTGAGAATTTCTATACTTTCTAATATATTTGACAAATTGCTGATAGTTTCTCCTTTCTTCTTTGATCTATAAAATGATTCATAACAGGCTCCAGAAATGGAACAAAAACATTTTAAAACCTTAGTGGAAAACACAAAGACTAGAGTTATCAGAAAACACGAAAAAATGCCCAGTCTCGGAAGTTTTGACAGATGTCATTCTCTGGCACAACTTTTCTTATGTGGGAAGGTATTTCTTCTGATAGAGTTGAGTTCATCTAACCCACCTCCTTTCTGATCCTTCGTTCTAGGGGCACTCTGAAATTTCCTTTTACACTCTAATCCTCTTGGGGATATCACATTCTCCACTTCTTTGGGTGAAGATAAATGGCAAAGGTTAAGACATCCATGAATTAATAAGACATCCATGAATTAATTTAAATTACAAATGATATCATTAACTTACAACTTAGTGCAAGTCGACACAGGAGTCAGTTGAAAAGCCCCTTCAACAGGGCATGTGGCAAGGAAATTTTACTGGGAGAGAGAAAGGACTGGGAAAGTAAACCATGACATAGAATGTCCAAGGATGCCTTTCATTTTCTGTTTAGAAATGGTGATGTCTCTAATTTTAGATTATAGAGCTGTCTTTATGAAAAAAAAAAGGAAAGAGATTGATTGGGAAACATAGAGATCCATTTCTACAACTGAACACAGTTCTATCCACAAGAAAAATGTAAATAATAGACAAGTGCAAGTGTTCACATGCAACTACAAATAATCACTTCTCCTCATTTGGATGACTTCAGTTTCTAGAGGGGAAATGGAGAATAGATAAGAACCTTTAACATTAACATATAAATTGTAAAAAACAATACCAATAAAACTGGAAAAATCCAGAAAAAAAATTCAGATGTTCAGCAATTTCAGTTCCTCTAATATAATACAAAGCCAAGAAGTTAAAAGAAAAAAACAAGGCAATGAGATGTTTAAATAATGTTACAGATGTTCATGCTGAATGGCATGTGTTCATCCACACTCCCTTGTTTTTCACTCAGATGGAATTCTATGAAGTTTCTTTATAATTTTCCAGCCTCAGTTACATACAGACAATTGAAGGAAAAAGCATAGTAAGGATTGTGATTTTAAGGGCATTTTAATTAACACTCTACATTACCAATAAAAGCTTAAACCCTTCCCCCATATATATATTTTCTATTATTCTTTCCTCTTCTTCCTTTTTTTTCTTCACTGAGTCAATAAATAGTGTGTGCATGTAATATACCAGGCACAGGGCTGGGCATTGAAGCATCAAAGTTGCAGGCCAGGGCAATTTCATAGATTATAATTTAGGCAGACTTCTCTTTTTAAAAGAGTAGAATAAATCTTTTTGGTAGTTTGCATTTTCATTTATTACTACCTTTGTGTATTTTAACAAGTTACTCAATACTTTCGATGCTTAAATTTTTCTTCCAAAGAAGAACAAAGTAAGAGTAAATTCTTTGCTTGGTGTGTAATAGATATGTAACATAGATAGTGTCATTTAGTATCAAAGGAAAAAATTTCAGCCATTCTGAAAATGTACCTACAAACTTAGTTTACCCCCAAAGGTTTTACATACCTAAATTTTACTATTTTTTTTCTATCTCTAGTTTATTTCTGTGCTCTTTCCTCTTTGTAAGGGGTTTCAAATAAAAGACACTATGAAACTCAAAGATAAGTAGGAAGTTCAAGCAGAAGCTGTGTTTCAGGGTGTCTAGACAACCCAACTTATTTTCTACCAGCTGATGAATTCACTATATAAGTTCTCAAATTCTCTATTTTCTATTGTCTTTAGAAAGAACCTGTACATTTAGAATTTCTAGCTTTCATGCAAATTTTGGCTCTTTATTCCAATTCTGATTTTACTCATTTTACTTAGAAAAGAAAGTAGAATAAATACATTCCCTTCCACCATAAAAATATTGATTTGAATTCTTTATGATACATATACAGTTACCTTTAGAATCATTACATTCACTCACAAATTCCTACAAGCAAATTTTCCTATCTTTTCAGAAATATTGCCAGCTATCCACAATGTCACCCAGAGCTGCAATTGTAATTATGGCTAAAAAGTTCATGGCTTCAAACCAGTTAGATATGTTTGAAGATAAATACAAACATAAATGTGCCACAATATTAGCGCAATGCCCTGTCTCCTGAGTGTCACCAAACATCTGTGTTGGAAAGAAAGAAGCAAATGCACAAGCAGGCTCTGGTTTCTCCATCTCTGCACGTGTGTTCTGAGATGACACACTAGGGTATATGTGAACAAATAATGAGAGAACGCTGTAATCAGCGCGACTCATTACCCAAATCTCATGTGATTCCTGTTGGTAGTTTTGTTGTCAGTTGTGCCTCACTAGCTCTGTGGTCCTGAACAGAAAACAAACTCAAATCAGTGTTAAAAGAAATAATATTAATTTGTTTCCTGGTATTTGAATGAAAGTTCTCAGGGTGTTTATAGGTACAATTACCTGATAGTAAATGATTGATGTCAATTACATTTGTAATGGAGCCCACTTCTTTGTTATTCTAGTCGCATAGCCTGATGCCTCCAGATACCTTCCCCCATTGGCACTGCTTAGTATCCCATGGACTCCAGTTACACAAAGCTTTGGTCTTAGGTACTCCACAAAAATGTACTGATTGGGTGATGGGGAGAATGAATGTATTCACCAAGTCACTGTCCTGGGGCTGGGGTGAATCAACTTGAGCATAAGGCTATTATGGTCAGTTAAAGTAAACATTTATTAATTCACATTTATGATGTGATAAACTGTTGTAAGTGCTGGGATATAAAGGGGAGCAAAAATCAAGAAGACTTCTCGTTGACCCCAAGGATCTTGTGGGAAATGAAAACTATTATATGATTAAAAACTACAACTTTGAGGAAGTGCTGAGAAGTGAGCGGTATTCCCACTAGTTAACAGGGCAAAGAAGAGAGGGAAGAGCAGTTTGTGCTGAGGAATCAGCCCTTCCAAAGGGCCTGGGATAAAGAGATTGGAGAAGGATTGCAGGACTGCAGTTGAGAGGCTGAACCAGAAGTATAACTCAGGATGAGACTGGAGAAACAGTTAGAGACCCAGCTATGTGCAATATTTTGTTGTGGGCGATAGGAAACCATGAAGGACACTCACTGTGGATGCTGCATAGAAGAACAGAATAGATTAGAAGGAGTCACTATGAATGAAGGTAAACAAGTACCCAATAAGAAATTTGGCCCCACCCAAACAGAGGTCTGGCCTTTGTTCCTAGCTCATGCCAGGCAACCTCTAATCCCTTAGCATTTCCTGAGTGACAGGAGTGCCTTTGTTATTTACAGTGGCCTCCAGGGATAACAGTTCATGCTAATGGTGGGACCCATGATGGGCTCCTTAGGCTGTAGAAGAGTTCTCCTCAGACTGACCTAGAGTGAGGTTGAGTCCAACCACATGGGCAATTAATCAATGAATCATGCCTACATAATGAAGACCCAATATAAACTCTGGACCCCACAGCTCTAGGGAGCTTCCTGGGTGGTCATTCACTGTGCAGATTGTCATACAGCAATACAGAAAGGGTAACGCATTCTGAGGAGACTGTCTGTCCTGTATGTCTCTTCCTTTGGTTGATTTTCTGTATCCTTTTCCTGTGATAAACATAACTATGAATAAAGTAAGTTGCCTCAAGTTCCATGAATTTTTCTAGTAAATGATGAAACCTGAGGATGGTTTTGAAAGCCCCTCTGATAGTTAAGTTTATGTGTCAATATGCCTGGACCAGGGTTCCCAGATATTTAGTCAAATATTATTCTGGATATTCTGGCAAGGTGTTTTTATAAATATGATTAACATTTAAATCAGTGTATTTCGAGTAAAGGAGATTACTTTCTATTATGTGGGTGGGCTTCATCTATTCAGTTGAAAGTCTTAACAGAAGGAAGACTGAAATCCATGAAGAACTGTGTCAGCAGATGCCTGTGGACTCTGCCTACAACTGTTCCCTGGCTCTCCAGCCTGCTGGCCCACCCTACAGATTTTGGACTTATCAAATCTCCACAAGTGTATGACTCAGTTCCTCAAAATCAATCTCTCCCTCTCTCTGTCTCTCTCTTAGTCCCTCTATCTTTGTAGTTAGACCCTAACTTCTTACAGTCAGGGTCAGAAGTCTGGGGCAGAACTGGCAGTGTGGAACACTTAACTATTCAGTTTGGTTAACTCTGGGTAACAAGTTAAGAGGAACCCCTATAGTCCTAGATAAGATATAATTTTGGAACAAATGGAAATAGATAGATTTGAGAGATATTTTAAAAATAAAGTTAACAGGATTTAGTGAAGGGAGGACAAGATGTCATATTGACCAGGTCAGGGAGTGTACGAATGTTCTCATAGGATTTTTAGGACAGTATACCAGTTTGCAAGGAACAATATCTGTTTGGATAACTAGAGTATGAAAGTGGCTTATGTTGGCCACACAGGGATCTTTAGAACAAAGCAATCTTTTCAGTGGAGAGATGACCTTAACATAAAGAATTTATGGGGACAACTAATTAAAGTCAACAGTTGAACCCCTTGTTATCCCCCATTGTTCTCTCCCTCCCACTCTACCCCTGCAAGCCTGAGGACCAGCTCTCATTGGCTGATTCAGGATGAGCCAATAGACATCAGAGCAGACTTTACACTTCCAGGCAGTTCCAAAAGGTGCTGGCTAGAAAAAAACCAAGAACAAGCAATGGGTCTGTAAAATCTGAGACATTTGAAAGACCAAACCCTGACATTTGCATTTTCCTTAGGGAAACCTAAAGCAGAGTGTAACTCGGGAGAGGAAATCCTGGGGCAAAATACCTCTAAAACCGAAATCAGTCAAAGGGAGAAATAAAGTTTAAAACCCGTTTATTGCTTTAAACTGCAGTCCAGGCTGTCTCTTTCCTGCTCGGGAAGAAGCAAGCAAGGCCCCCTCCCCTAACCTCTCAGGTTCAGATAAGACCTTGGTTGCCCAGGTAATTACCCATTTATATGAAGATGAACAAGTCTCCATCCCTGAGGAACACCTGTTGATATGCAGGTGCACTAAAGCCAGGGAAGATATTCTGGAAATATTACAATTTTACCCACGCAGAGATGTTTAAAAAGGATTGTGGAAATTGTGGAGTAGAAGGAAGAAAGGATAGAGATAAAGAGTGTGGGAGATTCAAGTAAAACCTGCTCTGAGGGTGTAAGGATCAATCCTTACCCTTCATCCCTATTCCAGTTGCCTAAGTGAGGAGGCTTTTGTAGAGTGTGTTGTGGACCAGGAACACATGCTATGATATTCTCACTAGTTCCTGTCTCTTTATTCTCAAGAACTGCTTAAATCCTCGTTGAGGCACTTGGAGCATTTTCTGGAAATATTTGGGGTAAGTGGAGAAGTGATGGTCCTTTTATCCTTGGGCAGAGGTATGCTCTAGTAGCATCATTTTTGTGGATTGTGTGATTGGAGCACCATCCTTTGTGTAATATTCTAATTGGAGAAATAGTATGGGAAGTTATTAAAACCCTCTTCTCCCCACACATTCTGGATGTGTGGGGACACATTCTGTGGGCCAAGAAAAGAATGGGCATACCACATTTATTACAATTGCTTTTTCTATGTTTCAATTCAGACTTTTAGCATCTAGTCCTTTGATGATAAAATGTATGAGGATTCTGATTCTACTGTTGTCAGACAAAAAGCTAGTGCCTTCTTGAGTTGATATACTTACTCATTTTTCAGATAAAGGAGAGGAAAAAGGTGTCAAGCACACAATTTCAGGTGGGGACAGAACAACTGTACTAGTAATAATGTGAAAAAGGCTCAGAAATGAGAGTCAAGAGACCGAATTCTAATCTTATCTGTTTACACCTTCCAATAACAGTACTAGTGACCAGTGAGATTGTGGAAACTATAGAAAATTCCATAGCATGATCTCTAGCTTCAGGACACGATGCATGATACAAGCCTGTCTACCACCTCTACAAAGGATTCAAAACATTTCTCACATAACAAGCTCACCCTTATTTTTCACCCTGGAAAATTGCTGAAGGGAACAATTCCAGTGGGTAAATGCAGTCCAAATAATGATACATGTATGGTCCTTGTTCTAAATAACCCTGAAGATGAGAGGAGGTTTCACAAAAGTTAGATTTGAAAAATATTTTGGAAGCACAAATTCTAATCATGCATTTATCAGGCAAATTTATTTATGGCAAAGATTAAATACACAGAAACTTTTAAATGTGTCCAAAGTCAGTGATAATACATTGTCCGTGGTTTAGTATTTGAAATTCTTTGCCAGTAGGACAGTGCATGGGTTATACATTTTATACCATTCAGCATGTATTTCCAAAGTTTCACAAACACATGTAATAGATAGATTCTCTGTCCTTGCAAAACTCTGTGTATCACATATTCCACTTATGAAGGACATATATTTCTGGGCTTATTGTGGAAAATGATGGAGCCTTAGATGTCTACTGTAAATACCAAATGATGTTTAAAGCTATCTTTATCCTGATTTTTAATGCAGATTTCAGATGAGAAAATACTACAAGGATATACCTGCTTCTTTAAAGTTAGTATACTTCAAGTGACTATAACGGATCAGTTGTCATTTCAGCAGACGATTAGGTGTTGTCTGATCATTTTAAGGATTGTTCTAAGAAGGAAATATCTCTCTTGCATCATTTTGGAAGACTGGTGACTTAAAAGCTTAAATGTATTACATGCTATACAGAAATGGAAGTGCATTTACTCAGGAAACCTTAGGAACATATAATTGAGAACATTTTAAACTTGCTCAAGCTTTTTAAAATTCAAAATGTACCTATATAAGCCAATTATTGAAACGGTTCTATGGCTAGACTTTCTCTAATATGAAATGTTAAGGTGACAATGCCATTAAACTGAAGACTTAAATTTGACCACAGTGAATTTGTCAGGTTTAGGGGAAGTGTGAGGAAATGAAAGAAACTGACTGTAAGGTTTCCTAAAGACAGGAGTCTCCCTTTCTATTTCAGTATGTACCAGGGTCTCTGCCAGTACAAGCTGGCAGCCAGCTGGTACCAGGGGATTAGCTTGTTGTATGAAAATAAACCTAACCCATTCAGGCTAGCTTGTACTTTATGAAACTGGGGCATGTGATATTAGTATATTAATATTCACCAAGCAGAATAGGGGAATATCTCAGAGCAGATGTGTTAGGTTCAAACTTTGAAGGTATTAGCAAATACAGTCAGTAATTCCACCTCTCCCTTCCTTTTAAAAAGCATTTAGTAAGTTGAAAAACACCAAACAAATGTTAATTATTGTTATTTATAGATCTGAAATTCTAGAATGTTGCCAACTTCACAAACTGCTCAGAGATATTCTGTGAGGTAGTTGTAAGGTTAGCACTCTAACTTAACACCTTCTAAGAGATGAGGAAACAGGCCCAAAGAGCATATGAGGCTACCTGAACTGAGTTCATACTGCAAGTCAGTAGGAAATGAGATAGAATCTGGCTTGTTTTAGAACTCTTTTCACATTATCACCAACAATGACTTTTATGACATATTAATTCTTGAGCAAACTCTCTGTTCACATTATAAAAAGCTGCCTCAACTCCATACATTCCAACTTGTCTATATAACACAATAATAGTGTCAAAGTGCCAATGATATTTTGAAATCATACTGTGTCTCAGTTCATTAATGAGCAAACCTAGGCAGAGAGAGGCAGCGAGAAGCTCTGTAATTCCTAAGGTCAGTGGTGACAAAGACCTGCCTAGAGCAGGCGTTGTTGACTTTGCAGCTATGATCAAAATTAACAGTTGAACCTAAACAATCTCACAGGTGAGGAATGAGTAGAATGGGTATTTGTCAGTTCCAGGAAGGTTTAATGAGGCTCTGGCCCTGAGGATTTGGAAATAAGGGAACACGCTGGTTGCCTTTTCTTTAGGGCCTTCTGTTTTGCTTAACTTAGTTTTGCTATTATTGTATGGGCAGCTTCTTTCTAAAGGAGGGAAGCACTTGACCCAATAGTTAAAGACAATCACGTTGATTCCATTTCCCTTTGCTAGGAATTGGATTAGTCGTGGCCATGTGACCCAGCTCTAGCCAATAAGCTATAAGGAGAAGTCTATTGGGAAAAATTTCCATACGTAACCAAAGAGAAGTATAAAGAGAAAAGCTTCGTGACCCTTTTCTTGACTTTGAAATTACTTGTGCAGTGCTGTTATATTTGCAAATGCAATATTCTTTGAATATGAGAGGAAAATCAGGGAACTCTTGTAGACGTTTAGTGCCCTGATATCACAGAGCTGTTGAACCAGGTCTGAAATATCTATCATGGGATATATTTTTTTAAATAAGAAAATTACATTTTGTTTAAGCCACTTTTAGTCAGGCACTTTGTTGCTTAATAGCCAAAAGTGTTGTAAGGGACCCTGGTCACCATTAGTCTCCTCTGCCCCACGGTGTCTCGCTGCATGCCCTGGAAGGCTGACCCTGATGGACTGCATCATCTGGGCTCTTTGTGTTCTGCTTTCTGTCTGGCATCAGCTAATAGGAGACTCCTGTAGATGAGAGTATTTTTCCTATAACTATGCCCCTGCTTCAGTGTAGTTCTCACCATGCGGTTCCCTATAGGATGGTGGCTATCTGGTGGACTTTACTGCATAGTTGTGGCTGTCTACCAGGCTTTGACTCCATTTTCTCCTCTTTCTCCTTCAGGCAGAGGGTGATGATACCAGCTTTCTGCTATTGCTTCCTCCTGGGCGTCTCAGCACTGGTGGGTTCTTCATCCTTACTCGACCCCTGTAGATCCTTCACTAAAATTCTCAACTGAGGCTGTTGACTGTCGCCTATTGGGACCCTGACTGATACATATTTTTAAAAATCTTTTTAAATGAATCCAAGAAGAGATAGGCCAATTCCTTTTCAGAGCAGAGGGCCAACACAAGATGTTTATATTTAGGGTGGAAGTCTTACTCTGTGTATTAATTTGCTAGGACTGGTCTAACAAAGTAACACAAACTGGCTGGCTTAAACAGCATATATTTGCTGTGTCTGGGTTCTGGAGACTGAAAGTCCAGGATCAAGGTGTTGGTAAGGTTCATTCCTCTGAGAATAGTGAAGAAGAATCTTTTCCTCATTTCTCTCTAGCTTCTGGTGATTTGCTGGAAGTCTCTGGTGTTTCCTGGCTTCTGCTGCGTCACCTTCATCTCTGCCTTCATCTTCACACGGCATTCTCCTTGTGTGCCTGTCAGTATCCACATTTCCTGCTTTTATAATAAACCAGTCACATTGAGTTGGAAGCCCACCCTCATCCAAATTACGGAGTTCAACTTAATTAATTACATCTGCAGTGGCCCTATATCTATATAAGGTCACATTTGGAGGTGCTGGGGGGCAGTTAGGACTTCAACATATGTATTTCAGGAGGACCCAATTCGATCTATAGCACCTTGTTTAAAAAAAACCAGTATGGGTTAGTTCTGTCATTGAATAGAAAAAGGATTTAGAAAAGCCTTGAACATTTGCTATGGTTGATGATACCCTGGACCAGGGATACTAACTCTCCATAGAAACTCTCTAGTCTGAGTAATAGATGCCACCATCTTGGAAATGCTTATTTCACTTAATTTTAACCTTATTCATCAAAAACATTCCCACTCTAATGTAACAGCCCATTTTAAAATATAAACATTTATTGAGCATTCAAGGCACGATTCAAATACTTTACATGTTTTATTTAATCTTTAGGGCATCTCTGTAAGTTACCATATTAGCATCACCATTTGTCAGGTATGTAACTAAGGCTTTGGATGAAGTCACTTCCAGCTTCATGAAGCCAGATTTAAAATCCAAGACCTAAAACTCCAGAATTGGTCTAAACTACTATCCTTTATTTGACCACAGCAAGGGAAAGTAATAGCTAAGGAGCTAGTGTCAGGTCATCTTTTTGTTTGCTTAAATTATGAAACTGACGTACACATCAGTGATGTCGATAGTTAATTAAATGTTAAGCTGTCCTGGGACTGACTTATGTCTTGTGCAACTATAGTTTCCAAAACTTAAGTCTAAGATTTACCTGTGGTTCCATTTCTGCTCATGTTCTTTAACATTTCACAGGAGCTAATACTGGAGTTATTCTAAAACAGATTTGGCTAAAAAATACTCTTATCCCTCCTAAATACATTTTTTTCCTATGTTTCCTTTAAAAACACTTTATATAATGAGCCTAGAGAAGATATCCCTGAAAACCACTCACACTCAAACACATAAAAAATAATAACCTTTGATATAAGCAGACAAAATAGAAAAGGCAACTGAAGAGAAGCTGGGGAAAACTGCAGTAGAAATTAAGATGTTTGGTCTTTGCCCAAGAAGAAAAAAAATACTGCAAAGTACATTCTTCCCCTTAATTCATGGGGAAATAAATAAGCAACGTGAAGGATACATTGTAAAATAAGTGGAGTTGGGGGACTGGAAGATTAGCACAGTTCCAGCAGTCAGACATTTCAACTTAAATTGTTTTTATTTTCACAGGTTACTTAGAAGTGGATGTAATTCCTTATACTTATGGAAAAATTGCCTTATTGGATCAAATAAATTTTTCAGGTAAATCTTGTTATCGTTAAGGATGATTAGATGCCTGTGGTCAGGGTGGTTTTATCCCTGTTTTATCATTTATATGTAATTTAAAAGCTTTGATTACATTTCAATCCTCTTCTATCCCTCTGTAATTGGGCTTCAGAGAGGTGAAACTCAAGATCATTTCTTGATAAACTCGTAAGTGGAAAATTTATGGATGTCAAATGAAACAAGAAATGTTGGCGTCTCAGTATTATGGAGATATGGGGAGATGAGTATCCATGAAGTGCCAGCCAATCTGTTTCACGTAGATGAGTTCTCTTGATTCCCTCAACAATGTTTTGAGACGTGCATGTTTCTATTTATCAACTTTATGAGGATGCTGACACTCAGAGACATTAAGTTGTCCAAGGCCTAATGAGTAGTAAACAGACAGCTCAGAATACATATTTTTAATCTTAGTCTTAATTTTAAACTTTTGTGGGATAACACACTACCATACAAATAAAATTAAATTTCTTACTAGATGTATTAGAACACAGTATTACAAAAAGTATGTTTTATAGCAATTGCGCCAGCCAATTTGTACATTTCCTTCCTTTCCTTTTCTCCTCTTTCTCTCCCTCTTTTTCCTCCCTCATCCTTTCCTTGCCTTCCTTATTTTTTTCCTTCCAGCATTTATTGTGCAGCACAACGAACTACTTCATGTTTCAGTTTAATAGGACGTGGCTTCACTGATATATAATTCCAAGGGGAGGGCTGTTGACTCTGACCTACTTCAGAGATCAGAAAACTAGGACTATATAATGAGTAAGCTAGGAAATCACATCCTCATAGCCTGGCAAGAAAGTATGGACATGTCAGGAGAAGAGGAAAGTTCAGAGAGTGACACACAGTCTAGGCACCTCTAAATAAAGCAACATGGCTGGTCCCAAAGTTTATTACCCTAATTTTAGCTAACAGAGCATATTTAAGGTTTAAATATAAAGTAACATTGACATCTTAATTTGTGCTTCTTGGCCAAGTAATTCTGTACTTAGAAATAAAACTGGGAATGACAAAGATTGAATTTGGAGCTGTGGCTCCTAGAAATCCATTTACCCCACATCTCTGGGGTCAGAGTTAACACATTTTTACACACTACCTACATGTCTGTAAATGCTAATTAGAAATAACTTTCCCTGGATTTTTTTGAATATGTTCCTGATATACTTTAACTGTGATCCTTTACTTTTGTTAATTCATAAACTCTTTCATCTATAAATTATAGTTTAACTATTTTTCTCAGCCTCGTGGTAGGCTCTCGAGTTAGAGGAGAGAAAAATACAGGAAAGGTCTCTGTTTTTCTGAGCTCCATACAAAATGTGGCTGGAGTATGCTTGCTGTATTTTCACATGTGGCTTTTGCCAGTAAGCATACCTGTGGGTATTACCAGAAAACAAGTGTCAGTGTAGTTAATAGAAGTGAACATTTTAACACTTTCCAGCTCCTAGAATTTGAGTATTGAATTACATCATCAATATTATAAATTATACAGTGACATAGTACATGTGATTTTTTTAAAGTACACAAGGGCCTACCATTCATATTTAAGATAGTTAATTGCCATCTTGAGACAATGCAATTCTAAACTTTGTCAAGTTCAAGCCCATCCAATTACCTTTCAGCTCTTCACTTTCAGAACTTGATTTTGCATTCAACACAATGTCTTGGCATTTGAAGCTCTGTCAAACTAAACAACTCTGTTTTAGACACATGTTTTGAAAAGCCTCACAGACTCTCTGGCTGCACATACAGTATATCTTTTAAATAATATAACACTGAAGCAGCATTGAAATATTATTTTCATAAAATGAAAGCCAGAAACCAGTGAAGCTTACATATTTGCTGTCTTTACAGGAAAAATAAATGCACTCCTTGTCTTATATTCACACTGTCACAGAGTTCTACCATTTTGAGATTATAAGCACAATTTTTTTTGGTGGGAGGGGCATAAATAATTTAGAGTCAAAGTATGGGTTTGTTTCATTTCTCCCTAAACCTAAGAGCCTTTTCAACAATGAAGTATATGTTTCCTCAAAATATTGAAATTCTGGGACATGCATTTTACCTATTCTTTGCAGCCCAGAATTCCAATGAATATTGTTGGTAGCATATAAACTCAAAGACTGGTAACAACACAGAACCTACTACAGAGTTTGTGCTAAAAAGGCAGAGAGTGGACAGTAGGGGGAAAATGACTTACATGATTTTCTTTTTGTTATGCCATACTCCTATGTACATAAACTCTTTATAAGATACTATACTTTATAAGATAGTATAATTCTATAAGTACATTTCCTTCCTTCCTTCTTTCCTACCCTCTTCCCTCCTTCAATTACTCCCTTTCTTCTTCCTTGACTCCCTTATCCCTTCCTTCTTGCTTTTGATCCAACACATTTATTGTGCACCACAATGATCTAGGTCATAGGACAAGGGTTCATTGATCTACAGTGCTTGCAGGATGGTCAATGAACCATTCCAGGGGGTCTCCGGGTTTCAGCGATCAGAAACCTGGGACTATATAAACTTTTCAAAGTTTAAAAATCTCATTTTTATTCTCTATTCGTTTCTATGTTGTATCTATGTGAACCATTCCCTTCTAGAGTGGTAAATGTCTCTTAGCCTTTTCTAGTCTCTGAACTTAGTACTGTATATCCAGATCTGAATTCTGTTGATGCTGGTTAGAATTCTGAATCTGAATACTTCATGCTTGTATTAGAAATTTGATCAAAGGAAGAATATTATAAAGACAGGATTGTGGGACTAGAAGAGTTTGGTAGTGCTTAAGTTTTGCACATTCCATTTTACACCAGGTGATGGCACATTTCTTGTTAATATCCAACAAGATGAGCACTTTACCAGGCTTAGCAGTAATTCACACTGTCAGCTCATAAATAATACTTCAGGTATTGCTTAATAATAAATAACATATTATTTGGAACAAAAAATATCAACACAGAAGAAGGGGCAAAGAGAAATAACATTTGGAAACAAAACAGAATAAAATGAACAAAATAACAACTATATGTCAATAAAAAAAAATGGACAGGACAGAAGTAGACTTATAGATAGACACTGAGAAGTGACCAGTACTTATCACAGCACAGGGATTGGGGTAGATGGGTGAAATAGGTGAAGGGGATAAAGAGGCACAAAATCTCAATCATAATATAAATTAGTCATGGGGATGAAAGTACAGCATAGAGAATATAGTCAGTAATTCTGTAACATCTTAACATCCGTAGCAGATAGTAACTACACTAGCTGGGGGAGTACCTAATAATGTAGATAACTGCCAAATCATGATGTTGTATGCTTGAAACCAACATAATATTGTATATCAACTATACTTCAGTGAATAAAAAAATAAAGGTAGGAAAGTATACTAAAAAAAAAAAGAGCATCCTGAAATGTGACATTTTCCATAGTCCTAACCATAATCTTATAAGATTATTTACAAAAGATAAGTGAGTTGCCTGAGTTCATTTAGCTCATATTACTAAATCAGACTGGAATGCCTAACCTTAAAATTTTGGAAATCTGACTCACCTCACTTCCTATGGTGCCAATCCCATTGATTCAACCTCTCACTTGCTCCATGCTGAGACATACATTTAGGTAATTATGTATTTATTTATTCATTAATTTGATATTTATTGAGTATCTTCTATGTGTTAAGCATAGATTTATAAGATATGCAAAGAAATGAGGCAACATGATACAGGTGAATAAATATTGGATCAGGCAGACTTGAATCGAATCATCATTACTATCATGGAGACTTAAACTAGTCCTGGCAATCAGTCATGTGTACAACAAACACAGCATAGTGTCAGAATTAGCACATTTTTAGTACCATACGTATGTGACAGCAAATAAATGCTTAAAATTCACAGAAGGGAGACTTTACAGTGAATGTGCATGTTCCTGCGTGTGTGTGTGTGTGTGTGTGTGCATGTACTTACATTTATTTACATTTATATACACGATTCTACCTGGTATAAATAGCCTGAGAAAAACACCATGTCTTTTAAAGTCCACTTGAAATTATCCACTTATATAGACCATTTCTACAATTTTACCATATCTAAAATAAAACTGCTAAAAATTAAAAAACTTAGAATAATATACAGCATCATTTATTTAGCTTTACATTCTAGAATGGAGGACACATTTTTAAAAATGTGTCTGAGTTGCAAATATTCTTAATTTATTAAACAGAGTCTATTGAACATGGTGTGTTCTCCCCTATTAAAGACACTAACCTCAGTGCTTCATGTCCTGCCTGTTGAATAACAAAAAGAGAAGAGGAGGAATGAATTCATTTGGAAACATTTTACTGGTTGATCACATTCCCGCCTCTCTTGGCTTCCTGCGCTGTGTTTGCCCTTAACAAATCTAAGTGCTGTACTGAGTGTGTTTTTCTATCGGAGGTTGCAAACTGCCAGCTGGAGGGCCCCAGATGGTCCACAGATGTATTTTGTTTGACTCATACAGTGTTGCCCTACACAGTATTTATATTTTATTCTTAAATAGAACTGGGAGATTTTACTTCATATATGGATAATTGACTTCTCTTGAAAAAAATATGAGAAAATACAATATCAGTGGATCTTTTTCAAAGATTGTGAATATTGGCCAGGTTAAGGTCACATTCTTTGTCGCTCACCGCAGTCCTTGCCATTTCCTCGTGTATCTTAAACGCTGATGCCAAACGTCAGTTGCTGTTGAGCAGAGAACTTGTGCTGTGTTTCTTATTGTTGATTGAGAAGGAAAATTAAATCTTTCAGTCCTACCTCTATCTTATACAAGGGCAACTGCATACTTATCTTACCTTTGTAAAATTATATGATTATAGGATTCCTTATCGTTGATGGTTAACCCACGATAGTGAAAAGAATCAAGAAGACCTAGAGCCTGACAGATCTGGGTTCAAACCCAAGCCATTTACCGATGATTCAACAGCATGTGAATGAATTCAAATGATATAACCTTGCTGAGCCTTTGAAATATCTAAAAGAAAGTATTAGAAGTATCCTAATAGTTTCAAAGAAGTTGAGAAGTATTTAAAATATGTATAAAAATTAAATCCATTTCAGAAAGGATTTTTGAGTAATAAATGAGAAAATATTTGCACGATAGCCTTGGTGCAAAGCAAACATTGCATATACATTTGCAACCTCCATGCAGTGATGAGATACATTTCTTTGTAGTCAGGTATATTTGGTGCTTCTCAGTATTGTAAGGAATTTGTCAGTCTTAACCTTTCTCAGGCCTTAGCAGGAACTAGCAATCACTTGTAGTGACTCATCAAGAAGCACAACTTCAAACATATTGCTACTTCTAAATTCCTAGGGAAACATGGAGTTTGCCTCTATGACATGCAACCTATTCATTCTTTAATGTTCTCTGATTAGAGCAGATCATCTAAATATCTAAACTCTGTATGATTATCTATGACCCCTCATTCTCTCATTTAATTAATAACTTATATTTTGGCCTTATTTCTTGCACCTACACTGAATAAAAATCCCTATGAAGTTATTGTGATCATTACTATAAATATGTTGTGAAGGATACTCTTAATTTCCTTATTTTTTTAATGTATAAGGAGACCACTAGAGGAATTTATCTCTAGTTTTATTTCATTTTTGGAAATATATGTTCTCCTGTGGGGTAATCTTATTTTTTTAATAGTGTGAGTTTAGTGAACAAAAAGAAACCTGTCTTCTGAGGAAGAGGGCCTCAATGTTCCCCTCAGCTTGACTAAACGTTAAACAGACTTCTTCCTGACTGTAGACCCCTGACCTCCTTTTTTCTTGGAGCATTTACTTTAGAAAACTTGCAATTGTAAATTCCTTCTCTGCGCCTTTGAAATGTATGTAACTTTTTCTCAGTCTCTTGCCAGTTTTAAAACCCAGGAAATGCCTTTTTCCAGGACCTGGGAAGCAAATTCTTTGAAATGTAAACATAGAAAGAGAGAGTACCTCTATCTCCTAGTCTCTATAGGAGGTTAGAGGTCTAATTTCTTTGGGTGCCAATTAGTAAATACAGATAGCTTAAGCACAGAGAAAAACATTCGCGATCTTAGGAATAACTCAACGTGCTCCACCTGCCCCCTAATGTTCTCCAGTATGTTTCAACTAACTCATTCCAACCCCTTGAAAACTCGCCCACCATTTGTTTCAGCAGAGTTGAGTTCAGCCTCTTTTCCCCATTACAGTAACTTGAATAAAGTCCTCCATGCCTGTTTAACTTTTTTGGAGGTATAAGTTTTGCATTGATGCCATTTTGACAGCTGCCTGATAATTCAGTCAAATTTGATACCTGTTTCCAAGAAGAGTACTCTGTGTTTTGTACCATTTTGTCCATTATTTATCAATAATACTTTTTTGAATGTCTTTTTATTTCCTTATTTAAACATTTCAATTTTAATTCTATCTCACTTTATTATATTTATTTTCCAGGCAGCCAATTAAATGTTTGGGAAGATAGAGGAAAGAAATATCAGTTTCTTTTTTCCCACTTCCAGTTGTCACATGGGATGGTGATCAGGCATTATAGGGTCATGCAGACACAATAAGATTTTTAAGTGGCAAAGGTACAGAGATTTATATATATGGCTACTAATGTAGGTGATAACAGAACATGCTCAAAAAGGATCAACTCCCCAGAGTTCCCTATAGATGTAAGCAGTTGTGGATAATCCCTCTTATTCAGAGGAGAGGGTGTGTGGAATCATCCTTTGGACATTCATCCATACAGTGTTTTTTTTTTTTTAATCTTTCTGACATTTCTCCAATGCCTCCCTGTTCCACGACAGTGGGCACACATAAGCTTACTCTTCAGGGGAAAAAGTTACTATAACAAAACCTTCATTTCCCTTATTGCAAGACTAGGTGAGGTGAAATTCAATTGCCTTAAAGTATCCCTTAGCCAGATCCAAGATTCAGCCAGTATGAAGTCCATTTCTATATCTCAGATTAAGAAAATACCATGTGGGATGATCTGGCAGTAATCCAACACTTGGCAAGTTTGCGTTCCACGAAGCCCTTAGATTGAGTTCAATAATGAAGAATCAAGGGATATTATAAGCCTTAACTTTATGAGTGTCTCCCTCTATCCAAGGATATTGAAACACAAAAAATCAGAATTAAACATGTGGAAATATCTTAAGAGAAGTGAGTTTCTCAGGCAGAGTACATGGTAGTTATTGTACTATTCCCTTCCTCCTTTTTTAAGAGTAGAATGTCCACTCAGTCATGGCACACTTTCTTTGGAGATTTGACTTGGATGTCATGCTAGTGCCATGCCATCAAGTGAGCTGAGTTGATATGTGAGCTGAAATAATCTGGTAGCCCCAGATCTAGGTGTGATGAACTGGGGGAACATCCTGTATCATGCTTCACTTTTTTGGAAGCTTTCCCATTGGTGGTGCTGGTGAGTAAGTCAATGACTGTAGTAAACTGGATCGGGAGGATGGAAAGGGAAATGTTGCAGGAACTGAGAGAACTACGAGCAAGATGTTGGGACACTGAGACGTTGCCGAGCAGCAGCGTTTACTAGTGCCAGTACTGGCTCAGCAGATTCCTATCCAAAGGCTGAATCCCAAGCCCAGCAGGGCCATGCCTTTTGTACATTCACTACAAGGTTAAGGGAGAGTCAGCACCCAGGAACTGTTGCAGTGGGAACTATTAGGTCACTATAGGTGTATCCAGGTTGCTAGCTATATTTTAATCTAACTCTGTAAAGATTACCGGGATACCCTACTATAAACTAATGGGCCTCCATGACTGTGATCAACAAGCTGTTCCATACCACTGAGTCCCAGTGGGGTCGGGAATACATTATTATATTGTTTCAACCTCAAGCACCCAAGCACCTTGTAATTCCTTTACATTCCTGAAGCCTTAACAGAAACTTTGTCTCTTTGGCTTCCTACCACAGAAGGAGCAGCACTGTTTTAACAATTGTTGCTTAAAGTTCCCAAAGTTTTAGCCATATAATGAACCCAAAATTGTCCCACCATTGCCAGGGAACAACAGATCTTATTCCTGTGTGAATAGTCTCTTCCAAATGACCTTAGTGATTTATTTTCTATGTCAAGAATTCCCTTGACATTAATTATAATCTAATGTCATCTAGATAAAATCTAGGATCAGCTGAACCAAGGAGAGAGTTTTACTTACCCATTCATAATTCATACCTACTAGGACTCACATCTCCTTGCTAGCACTGAATTTGGGAGATGAGAAAAGATACCAGTACAGCATAAAGACCTAGGACAGGCTAGAATTTCAAAATAATATGACTAGTCATAATCATATTATTTTGTCAAAGATTTAGATGTTGTTACCTCTCTAATAACAAGGCAGCGATATAGAGGGAGAGGTATGATATAATAGATAAAATGTTTGAGGCACATTTATTTTGAGGAGGTTATTGAAAGACATTCAAAGATTGTTAAGATTTCAAATACTAGTGTTTATCAGAAAGCTTTTTTATTTTAAATTAAATATAAAGTTGTGTTGGGTCCATTTTTATTGTAGGAACTGACTTCATTTAGTTGGATGCACTTGGTTTTATAAATTGTATAAAATAGAAGTATTTCCTTTGTATAAAGTAAGTTTATAAATAAATGTATGCACGAATCTTTTTTTTTCACCATTAATCAGATGGGTTTGTGTCACTTAACATTTCCATGTTTTAGCATCTTCACTTGTAAAATGAGAAGGATAGATGTCTGTATTTAGGTGTCACTTTTAAGTAAAAATCAAACAGACATTTGCAAGCTAATTGTAACACAAACCTCTCTCTTCCTTGGGAATTATGGTAGAACTAGGGTCAGTCTAGAATGAACTAAAGACTCAAATAATTTTATCAATCTCTCAATCCCTCTCTCTGTCTTTGTCTCTGTCTCCCTGACTACAATTCAGCTTTGACCTTTGACCAGGATGAAGGAGATGGTCAGCAGCAGCTCCAGACTCATATGCCCTCAACTTCATGACCCCGAGGAGAAAGGCGGTTTTTTGCCATAGCTATAGCAGCAAGCTTCTCACAAGACTCTGATTGGTTTACCCTGGATCACATCATCATCCCTGGCTATTGTGATTGGCCAGAGCTGGGTCCCACATTCACACTTTGAATGAAAGAGGTGGGCTGAGTCTGTTGTCAGAAGAAAACTACAAGAAGGGAAAAATGAAAGGGTGCCTAAATAAATTACTACACAGGGACCTAAGGTATAAGAACCATATGTCTTGGATTAGGCCCACTACATTACAGTAAGTCAGTGCCTTTATGGGAAGTGGCTCCCTTTGTTTTGAAGAAGTTAATCCCTTACTGTCTCATTTATGTCCTAAGAGTGAAAATATGGTACTATGTTTGATACTAGAAGACTTCTCTTATTTCAGTTGTACAAGAAAAATAATGTATTCATCCATGGGAAGAACTTACTCTGGGTACTTTTGAAAACCACAGTTTAACTCATTAAATCTTCAAAATTTTAGTGAGGGTTTAGAATAATAAAAAGGACCAAATTGTAAAGAATTGCTAGTTACTAATTCAATAACTGAAGTGTAAGGAGCCTTCAGACTTTACCTTGTGAGATAAGTTATAAGATTTTAAAAACACATTTTCAGCATATTCAAAATATTCTCATTAAGAAATTCTAGATTTTTTCAAAGTACCATAGTTCCAAATATTTTGAACTTCACTTGCTCTCATTTCAACAAAAGTTCTAAACTTAATACTTGGGAAACAGCCTCAATATTCTTAAGAACCTCTAAAGTGGAGCACTTCAAAGATAGATAGCAGGGGACATGCTAGGAATTAAAAAAATTAGGAAAATATCTTCAGTATGCTTTTAGAGAGGAAGAGATGATGCATGGAAAGGCTATTAAAGTGAGTATATAGAGGTGTTTTTGAGTACATAGGAGAATTTTACTGGAGTAGAAATCCTTATCCTTGTCCAAAGAAAGGAATAGCAGTGTGTTTACATGATCTTGAAGACTGGTATTTTGGTCCACTATATAATCTGGCAGATGTGGCAATGCCCTTTTGTGTGACACAAAGTAAACGAAGCAGCAGATATAATAAGGCAAGTGAATTCTTGAGAAAGTCTGCTATGTGGATACAGCTTCAGCTTCACTCTAATGTTAACTATTTCAGTGTGATCGTGGTGATGTCCTCCCCACAGTTCAGCTATGGCTTTGGGCCAATAATAGATACTGCAACCCATCTGGGGACAACGTTCATCACCATCACCTGGGAGTCATGACTAGTACAAACAGCAAGACAAACTCATCTGTGCTAATCCATCCAGAGAACTCAGGTGCTTATCACCAAATCTCTGCTGGACAAAAGTGAGGATGGCTGACCTGTACATCTACATATTACAGAGAACAGGAGCCCTAACGTGAGACCTTTGCACACCAATCAACCTGTATTGTGAGTTTATTCTGTGCTAAGCATTGTCCTAATCCTGTAGGTGCCTTAAAAGACAAGAAGACTGTGTCCAAAAAAAAAACATAATCCTGTAAAGTATTTTTACATTATTATTTAAAACATGTCTCTTTTTTTTTTTTGGTCAGAAACTGTTCTTACAAATTAAATTTGGTAATTTACAATTCCAGGTTTCTTGTACATGTGTAATAAATTGAGTGATATATACTAATCTGTACATTGTTAAAAGAATTTGGTTGTTTTGCAAGCAAGGAAATGCTACAGTTTTATTTCAGTGTCATTAAGATGCTTCAAGTGGAACATCAATTAACTAAATTCTAACAATTTGATTTTCCATCCTGTTCAAAGAAAAGCTATTTGACTTTCATTCTGTTAAAGATGAAGCATCTGTTATTATTGAAAATACTATTGTAAATTATGTTAAAATTATTTGCTTTAACAGTGACTGTAGAATCCATTATTTTTGTTCAAAGAAGTTATCCTGGTGAAAATCAATGCCTTTAATAAATTAAGAAATTTATGGAGCAGAAATGTACTTTGAGTTGGTTGAAGTGTACACATAATTCATAATTGTCTCCAAACAAGCTTTGATATACTACCAATCAAAATAGAAGCTATAGTTGTCAAAATTGACAAATTTGTAATATGATACACACAGAGAGTAACTGAGCTACACATTTTTTAAAACAAAGATAATGTTGCATGCAAAATAATATGTCTGCGTGAAAGTGTGTGCTTTCCTTGCTTTCTATCACCAATTGGGTTTTAGAAATGTTTTACTCTTAGAAGAATTTCTAAACAGAACCTAGAAGAACTTAACAGAACTTCAGTGTCCTGCAACAATAGTAGACATTCAAAGAGTCTTTTAAATTTGGTTTGCATTTTGCCAACATCAGTTGGAGATCTTTAATTAAAGTATTTCATGAATCGGGTATTGTGCAATTGTTAAAAATAAACCCTATGAAAAAAAGTTGTCGACATTTATCCATAAATGTCAAGGCAGAAACTAAAAATTAACTGATGGTAACTGAAATCATGTATAAGATTAATTTTTTTAGATGAGATCACCTAGAGAGTAAGGGTAGAAAGGGAATAGAAGTGTTTCCTGAGTGAGCCCAAGTTCACATCAATATGCAGTGGTTAGGGCAATTAGGAAATACCACCAATGGAGACTGGGAAGGGAAGAACATAAGAAATAAGGAAAAACTAGAGAATGATGTCCAAGAAGACAAGGATGTGTTTCAAGGATGAATAATGAACTTTGTCAAATGCTGTTGATAGGTTAAGTAGGAGAACTAAAAATTGACCATTGGAATTAGCAATGTAGGGCAATTATTGACCTTGGTTTTTGTAGTTTCAGTGGGATATTGGGGAGAATGGTTTCCCATGCAGTTCAAGACAAAATTGGTGTATAAAAATTGAAAACAGTTATTATATACAAGCATTGAAAGGAGAATAGGCAAGAGACAGTAGTTAGAGGGGGATAGCAAGTGGAGAGTATTTTATTTTAACATGGGAAAAAAGAAAGGCATGTTTGTTTCTGGGGCTGATTCATTGGTAATGGAGAAACTGAAAGAGACAATGAAAGAGCATCAGATAGGATGGAGGCTGTTGAAGTAGGAATCTGTGCTGTAGGAAAGATAGGGAACCTGCACTGTCATCTAGGAACTGAGATATTTCTTATGTCCTAAACATGCAAGAAGTTGTCAAAAGGATACTTTTCTTGCTTAGATTTAAACTCATTTCCTCTTGTATGTATATCTGGATCCAGAGACAGCAATTAAACAGATCCCCATCATTAAATACCATGATCATAAATGGAGATAGGTATCTTCTTTCACCTCTATTCCTTTCCTCACTCCTTAGCTTTTTATTAAATTGAGGGGCTGATAGGTATCTGTCTTCATTTCCGTGCCCCTAAATGGAAAACTGCCTACTGAAGTTTAACCTGTAATCTAAGAACAGTGAGAGAAAAATTATTCATTTTCTATTCACTATTTTCATATTCTTGTTCTATTTTCATAACCTTAAATATTTTAGTGTTTATTTTAGATCCTGATTTTTTTTGCATGCTGTTATGCTGAGTATAGTAGATTAAAAAGTGGCTCAGAGTTTTTATTATCTGTGGCTCATATTTTTTATTATCTGTGTTTGTACTCTTCTGCTCCCACATTTAGTTGTATGGACTTTGGCAAGTCACTTAAGTCACACTAAGCTACTGTTTCTTCAACTGTAAAATGGGCATAACATTTCTTGATTGACTACATTCATCTAAAGATTTATTAATTCAAAATTAGTGTTAACTTAAGAAGTTTTTTGCCAGGTATATTTATGACATTGAATTCTAAAAATGTCCTTATCACTGATGAGATCACAGTTAAATGGGAGAGCATTGCTCACATTGTCATTATTATCATTATTGGAAAGCAATAATTTTACTATCATTTCCTCAAGCCTGAATCCACTATATTCATGCTTCTGAGTTTTTCTTAGGTATTTAAAATGTCATTACGGATTGAGGTTAATAATAATCTATTTGAAACTAAATGTAGGATGTATGTAAGAAAACAATCAGTTTGTTTTTTTGTAGAGGTTATTGTGATTTTTTTCCCCCAACATTCATTCTTAGGAATTTTGATTAGAATTGAACTGACTACCAGGTTAGGATTGATTTTTAATTTGTAAAAAATTAATCATGGATAATTCCATCTCCAAAGAGGCATTCCCACTGTGTTTCTTTCATGCACAGGTATCTGTTGAAGGATTACATAATCAGTTTAACTTCATTATATTTGATGGAGAGAACATTGTGGTGGTTCATATGCTATGCTTGAAAATGCAGTTATTTTGCTGTATGACAGAAGCCTGCCTGAGAATGATTTCCATATTTTGAATAGGGCAGAGCCAAAACAATAAAATCTGCCGAGGAAAGGATCAGCAGCTCTAAACAAACCATACTTGAAACTAACTCTACTTCTGGACTTTTCAACAATATAGGTAAGTCAACATATTTTTTAAGGTAGTTTGAGTTGTATGTTCCTTAACATGCAACAAAATCCTAGTTGATTCAATTTAGAAATAACAATGAAGGAAAATCAGACTCACTTTCCCTGGCATCATTCTCTTTGAATGGAGCCACTTCCAAACCTCCAGATGAAACTATGGTCCTTATGTGCTCCACAGCATATCAAAGAATTTTCTCTGTAAGTATACCAGGTATTTGTTTTCATTATGAGCCTGATTTCTCATGCAAGCAGAGTAAAGTAGCTTATATTAAGTTATAGTTCTATACTAATAGGATTTTTTGCCTAAGGCGTTTGTTTTATCATAGGACGGGCCATGTAATGTTTAAAGAATATAGTAAAGCTACAGATTGAACGGTGGAATATTATAAGTCAAAGAACATGACTTTAAACAAAATCATACTTTTCATGTTTATGATAATTCACAAAAGATCCCTCAAAAAACTTTTTCTATCATGATTTGATAAAGTATAAATATTTTCCCAGCCTATGTATGTACAAGAACCTATGGTAAATGATGTCCAGGATTTAAAAGAATTGTGGAGATGTCCCAAGTTGCTTAAAAACAAGTCAGATAATGAGACTAATGAGAAACATGAAATATTGTGGAACACAAGTGGGAAATTGAAGACCAAATCTAATTAGCCATTGAATTATGTCTTGTCCTCTAATTTAGAGCAGAAAAATATCAGTAAAGGATAAATCAGAGAGAGCTTCCTGACTTTTATGGCCAAGGATGTTTTCATATGAAAGCATTAGATAATATGACATTCAGTATCTCAATGTTAAAGACCCTCATGGTCCATAAGCAAGACTCCTACTCCTAAACACTTTTCTACTTGAACTTATAATTGCATTTAGAATGTTTCTTCATGAATTAATTACTCTTTATGTGTTTTACAGACTGCAGATAAAACCTAGCACATATTCATAGATACTAACATAGTGTTAAAGAAAGTGATGAAACACAACTGGAACTTAATATGTTGTAAGAAAGGCTCTTACATGGGTAAATTGACTTCTAGAAAGGTCTATTGTTGGAGTGGAAAGAGTTGAAAAATTGGAATAAAAGAGCTTTGCATTGCTTCCCAGATCTCCAATTTAGTAGTTTTGTGGATTGTTCTCATTTTCCTCTGAGTTTTAGTTTTCTTGAATGTAAAATGGGAATAGTAATAACATCTATAGGGCTAAAATTTTGGTGGCAGTTATGTTTCCATATAAAAGATAGAATATGAAAGTACTTGTAATCTGCATATGCTTCTATGAATATTAGTTAGGCAACTTGCAGATTTTTATTTTAGCGGTTGGGGTGAATATTTTCAAAACTGCTTTGTGGTGAAAGATAGATATAATAGAATAGAAAACTACAAGAAAGTTGGTCATTAATTACTCACTTTTGTCTAAACTTTAAACCACCCAATAGAATAACTTAGCCACATCTGTAAGAAAAAGTTTTTTTTTAATACTACAAAGAAAATAAATTCTTGGCTTCTCGGATAGGGAAAAATCTCCATGTAAGTGCTTCTAAAATATCAGCAAATGTTGAAAGTTCAACTGGTTGGAACTCTGAAGATTATATGCAGGATAAACTTCACAAATAATGAAAAGAACCAAGTCTAACTCTGTATGGAAAAGCACAGTACATGGTATGACCTTCTAGTTTCCAATTTTTATAGTCATTTTTGTTTGGTACTGTCAAAGAATTCAACCCAGTGCCTAGAAATATCAGAAAAGGTGAGGTAAGAACAAAATGGGAGCAGAGGCCTTGGTCAGGTATCTCTTTCTCAAACTGAATAATTTTGTGACAACTTGGCTTAGAAGGAGAACCCAAAAGCTATATTCTTTCTATAAAGCAAATTTTTATAAATGAAGAATTTGAAGTATTAATTAAATGACTAAACACAATTCTGGAATCCTGATAACATGAAGTGACCAAGTTCAAGGGTAATATAACTGTTTTAAGAAATTGTAAAAAATCGCACATATGACTCACTTACATTCTCTGCTTGCTGTTAAATATAAATCTAAGAACTAAACAGTGCTTTTACATTATGATGCATGATAATTGTAGTCTCCTCTTATTTTCATGCAAACTATTCTCAATACATGTATCAAAGAAAAATAGAAGGCAGAGTGGTGAGGCTAGCAGGTTTTTTTTATTATTCACATATCACGAACTATTGCTCCTTTTATAGTAAAATATGTTTGTAAAGGAAAATTGATTGACTTTGGAAAGAAGATATTTGCTCTAATATTTCACTTCAGCTGCAAAGAACAGTGAATGATGGACAATTCACTGAGAACTAGTCTAGGGAATTTAAATGATTGCTTTACCTGTTGTGGTATTGTCTAATTTATTCTCCATTGATTTATATTAGTCATTCATTTTTAGCATTGCTCATATGTGCCAACAGGATAGGCTTATTACAGTGGTAAAGGATCATGTGATTCTGGATAACACTGAAATATGTTAAAGTTAATAAACAAAAAAAGATTTCCAGAGACATTTCCATCACAGTGGCAACTAGGAAAGCAAGCATATCCTTTTTCTGTGAAGAAAATAACTCTTTGTCCTGTTTTCATCATGCCAAAGTGGCACAGGGTCCACGTGTTAATGTTGGTCAGAATCTTTCAACAGAGAGATATTTCCCTGAAGAAAGGCAGCATTATTAATTAGAACTTCTCTCTGAAGTTGAATTGAATGTTTCTAAATACATACCATTTCTTCTGGCTTCCAAATTAATCAGTAGTGTTTATGATATTTATTACTGATGTTGCATTTGAGTTTGGAGGAAGACTGGTGGAAAATACTTCACAAACATTGTTAGAGTAAAGAAAGAAGACTGACGGAGTTGCCACTAAATTTCATTGCCTACTGGAGAGATGAGGGAGTGCACCATTGTTTTGTTAGTAAGGTAACTGTTACTCCTTTTGTAGACACATACATCTGACAGTCCTATGCAATATCCATGCTATAATCACTTACTGAGAATCTTCTATGTGCCTATCACTTTGCTAAGTTATGTCGACAATGCAAAATAAGAATAAGAGGTGGGAAGGGCAAGGAAAGACAATAGCAGGGAAATCATCATGCTACAATTGTGCATAATGATATAAAGTCAGTGTTTTTTTCTTATGAAGCTTTCTGTGGCTGTCATAGCACAGCATGCCTGTCGCTCTCTCAGACTGCACAAATTAGCATTTGTTGTTTTACTGTTTGCCGTATCTACACTTTACAACATTGTCACCCATGGTGCAGACTGCTTGAAAATTGCATTTCCATTTCTTCTCTAACCCTGTTATGCTTAGCACAGTGCTGAATACAAAGCATGTGTTCAGCAAATTATTGTTAGGTTAAATGTTGTATGTGTCACCCCAGCCCATCATCACTATAAATATACTAAGTTGAGAGTAAGTCTATATGCACTGTAGTTTACAGAAAGGTCTTCTAGCATAGCTCTTCTGGACAGATGTCATTGAGATTCCTCAGGCCAGAAAAGCTTTTACTAGAATTTGACCAGGTCTTAGACTGGCACAGAAAAAGTTGAGTTATAAAGGGATCAAAGAATAAATAAGACTGGAACATTTAAAACAAATAGTTTCCCAGTATCTGTTGGATCCAGGCTGACAGGAAACAAAAACAAAATAAAATTTGTTAAAAATGCATTTTGTTCTTATAAGGTTTGAAGTAGTGGCTACCCATTTCTATATAAGAGGGGCATGAAGCTGCATTCTCACTGAAGGGAGTCAAGGGCTTAATGCCAAATGTGCATGGCACTTCAGTTAAGATTGATGCTATTATCAATTGTCCCTGTCAAAGATGGAGTGGTTAAACATGGTCCCCTCAACTCCACTTGGAACTATCTTCTAGGCTTGAGCTTTGTTGATAAGACAAAGAGAAGGAGGCTCTGTTTTCTGGGTTTGAAAGATTCATTATCAGAGCAGTTCCTAATTTCCTGAAACTCATACTGTTGACTTCTCCAGACAAGTAGAACAAATTCTTTAAATAAGTACTCTTTATTAATTTCATTTTGTTTTAAACAAAACAGTTTATAACTTACACAATTCTTTGTTTTATTCTATATAGACAAAAAATACAAATGGTGCGTTGTTCTATTTGAATTCAAGTAAGCTAAAAATTTCCTAATTATTAACATTAATCAGCCACTGATAAGAGCTAACATTTCTTGATTCGGAACCTTGCACTTCCTTTTAATATTAGGTAATATAGATATCTACAATTAATAAATGGCTATCCCAAATCTGAGTAAATGCACTAAAATTTCATTGGCAAAATCAGAAGTGTATTTTATCAAAGATAGGCTTTTTTTAGTGGACAGTATGTCATTATGTCATCTCACTTGGTCTTTGTGTGATTTATTCTCTGAAATTGTATCCCTAATTACATTTCTGATGATAATCAATAACTACCCATTTTCCATAGCCATTCTGATGTGTTCCAGAAAACACACATTAGTGTGTTATAAAGTAATAGTTTGACTAACTTACAGATGAAGGATTACATTTTTAAAAAGACATCACAAATGTCTACTACTCGTGCATTTTGTATTGTTTTAATGATTCCACTGAGATCATGGTTGTTTTCACTTAGTACTCTTTTCCTTTTAAGCTTTTATCACTTTGTAAATGTATAATTTTTATCCTTCCTTGAATTCTCCTGTAATGGAGAGAATAATTTTTGCTATTTACATGCCATATTTTCCATTCTTCAAAGTCTCCATTTACAACTAAGAGATCTTTGCAGCTTGGAGGAAACTAATTTATTCCTCTTTTCAGGGGTCGACCTGGGATAATTGCTATCTATGCATTTCAATCTCTGACCAATGTGAATAGTTCATAGAATGCATATGACAACCTAATTGGAGTAAATGTCTGAATTTGCTGAATATTTCGGAAAAAAGATATTCTCTCACATCTGTGAAATGTAAAACAGGATTTTTGTAGTCAACTAGCTGGAGAAAGCATTTTGAAACCTTGAGGGGAATCCTACACAGTAGAAAATAAAGTGAGATAAGGGGGAAAAATTGTGGACTGGCTTCCTAACACCAGTGGGGTCCTTGCTCAAGCCTCAGGACATGTGTTTAAATTGTGTGTTTAAATCGGTTTTACTGTTGTTGAAACTAAAAGCATCGAAACAGAAATATCAACATCACATGTTCTATTCATGGATGAAATGCATTTAAGAGTCTATTTTAATTGGAAGTTAATGCATGTGGTATGCCCTTCCTTACTTTTGTGAATTCCTGTGCCTTGGAGCCACTTTGGCTCAGGCTACAAATTAGCCCTCTTGGTTTCCAGTATGAATTCATTTACTTACCTCAGCACTTCCTTAGCAGATGTTCCTCAAAGCACCTCTACTAGTTAATAGGTTTTCCATGGAAATAATTATCTGTGCTTGAATAGATTTGAAAGTTTTATTCTGCTGTTTTATCCATATTCCAAGGAGTTTCCTTTCTTTGTATATCTCAAAGTCTTCAGTACTCTAACAGAACTATGTGAACCTGCAGGAGAGAGATTTATTTACTTTTTTGTCACAAAAGTTTATTTTATTTTATTTTGAGGTACATACAATAAAATGCACACATCTTAGTGTACAGTGTGATGAATCTTGACATGTGTACACACTCATGTAACCACCATCCAGATCAAGATATCAAACATTCTCACTAACCTTTTTCTCTCTTCACTATTTCACCCATCTCCCCACTGCCCTCCCCAATGATAATCACCAGTCTGCTCTCTGTGTCTATAAGTCTATTTCACAGGAGAAAGATTAAAGTTCAACATGTCCCAGTCTTATGTGAATATCACATTTTCAGAGTACTCTTAACAATGTCTCATAGATCAGGCTTTTACTAATGTCTTATAGATCAGGGCTTTAAGGACAGGACTTTGGTAACCCTAGTCCTACCTCATTCTTAATACTTTACAGTGCCCTTTATGGAGTAGGCAATATACTATGCAAATTCCTTGCCTTTGATAAGTTTATTCTATGTGATTTTGATGTTTCAAGGAACATTGTTTCACAATATGATCTGCATATAGTAATAAGCCATTTTATAGTGGGGTTCTATTTATATTTTTATATTTTAAAATATAATATACTTAATTATCCTTAATATATTCATTCTTTGCTAGGCAAATATTGGAGAAATTTGTGCAAAGACAGCATTGGAAAAATAGGATATAGTTGATAGATGTGTTTATCAAATTATTACTCTCATGGCCTGTGTATTAGACATAGAAGAAACAGAATAATAATAGCACAGCACAAGAGATCTGGAGTGGATTCACCAATCAGTACATCATTTAACCAATTATAATGAGAAGGGTGAGGCAGGAAATATGGAGGTGATTTTAAGGTGGAACAGATAATTTTAAACCATAGTGATCTTTACCAAATTCTTTGTAAATGTCACATTTAGTTTAGCAATGGAGAAAAGAAAATGGACATTTTGGTGAATGTTTTTCGATCAGTTAGCTTTCATTAACTACATATTCTGTGCTCCAACTTGTGTGGGCTATAAAGAAGTATGCTGATTTTACTATGCTTTGAATTTTATTGACAAAAGGAGATTGCTATTTACACAACACTGGAGACCAATATCTAATCAATAAGGGTTGTGAAAACACAAGAAGTGAAAAAAAAATTACTATGGATTTGTGTAGTTGGAAAGTCTTCCTGGGAGACAGCATGGGGTAATGAGTGAAAAATTGATAGTATCTGAAGACATGGATGAAGTGATCACATCTCAAAGAGGAAAAATTTTTCAGATATTCTGAAACTCTGTGGATAACATTAATTTATTAGACATTTCATTTATGTATGTTAACTACGAAGGGCACATCTGTGATGTATATTCTTCACTTATAGCTGTTACTGTTGACTCATATCAGGCAAATTTCCCAAAAAATTGACTGGCTTAAATTTTTATAATTAATTGATCTTCACTTATGTTTAGGCTTTTCTTGTTACTCTTATGATGATTAATTCTCAGCTATAAAATATAAGAGCAAAAAATAACTCTAGGGCCAAGAAGAGACATGCCTTAACAAGTCTTTGTTAAGTTACTACTAGCTTCTGATCATAGTTTTGAGAATTCATCAATGATAATTATTTATGTGTCAAAATTCATAGACCATTTTTAAAAAATATGTAACTTTCAACCAGCTTACTCAATATTAGAACTCTTTTATTCAATAAATATATTTCGAAGGCCTAGTCTATGCAGATGCTTAAACAAGCAAGAAAAAAACCTACTTTTCTAACAGAGAAAAGGAGTAAAAATTGTCCCTACAGCTCCCCTATTACACTAACTTGAAGTTTTCTTGACTCGAGTGTGTTAGAGATTTCAGAGAAGGCTACCCTGGACTTGCGCTTGAATAATCTGCTTTCGCTTTTGAGTGCCACATATTTATAGTTGAAAGAGAAGATGTGATTGTTTTGGCATCATTCAGTGTGAAGTATCTTTCAATAATTAGGGGGAACACATTGAAATTGGTCATCTGAAACGCAACAGAATTTCCTTTCACTTAGTCATGTACGTAAGCATTGGCTTCAGGTGACTGAATGGTTGGCTCCACTCTACCAGAACATGCTTCTGCAATGGGAAACTCAGACAATAGAAATTCCTTGGCATAGAGGTTGTCATAGATAGGGTGACTTCAGCAACTCTTTTGAGTTGGAATTATGAGAAAAACAGAAACAAAACATCAGATAAAAAAACAGATTCATCTCTCCAAAGAGCCATTGGTAGAGTTTGGGACATAATGAAGACAGTGAGTAGAGTGAGTTCAAATGTCATGGAATTAAAGCAGCTAGTTTTATTACATGTGTCAGAAGTTCATGTAACAATATGGCTTGAGAGATGGACATGAGAAGAGAGAGGCATGATTATGAAAGTCTAATAAAAGAAACATAGAATTGTTTTTGGCTTCTCAACATTTTCCCCTTCCACCTTCTTATTGATTAGTAACCTGAGAAGTAGTTGGAAGGATTGAGCCAAGACAATAGGCTAATCAAGATACATTCATCCCCTTGACAATCATTGTTTCAGAAACTCTGGTCTAAACCAATGAATGAATCATATTCCTGGGATAGCAGAGATTGATTTTGGAAGGGGCATACTATCCCAATCAGACAATGAAATGCAAGATGTTTGCCTGGAAATACTGGGAAAAAACTTTCCTTTCTTTAAGTGTTAGCAACAAGAAAAGACGGTCTCTATCCATTTGCAATAATTTTGCCATGTGCAAGACCTGTCATTTTTACTTCTGTCTTTCACTAGATCTAGATAAAGCTAAACAGTAAGAGTGGTAAAGCCAAGAGAAGCCAGCAAAGAAGCCAGAGCTGTTGGATTGAGTCATCCTAAAGCCTGCCTTAACCTGTACTCCCAGGGCTCCCTTACTACTTAATGGTAGGGGTGAATTTTTCCATTCTTTTCAACTGGAAATAAAAAGCCTTTATAAGAAGACCTTGCCTCTTTTCCCTGAAGCTTAATGCTTATACTCAAAGGTTAAAGAGGGAAATGATTTTGCCTAGATTATATTATTCACAAAAGTCCTAATATAAGGAAACATTTTATTTAAACAAGAATAATTTTTTCACAGTAGTAATAACCATTCTTTATTTCCTCTTTGCTAACTAGAGCAGTGATTCTCAAATTTTAACATGTGTACAAACCAGCTGCAGTAGAATTTGAGATTCTGCATTTCCAAAAGCTCTAGGTGGTGTGGATGCAGTTAATCCATGGATCAAACTTTGAGTAGCAAAGTTCAAGTGGACTTGAGACTTCTGCCAAATAGTAATATCAACAAAAATAAGTAATTGTTGTATTCTAACCATGTACTATATTTAAAAAGACTCAATGAATATAGCTACATAAAATTCAGTTCTAAACAGATCTCTATTACACATTCATCACCATCTCCCACACATACATATGTGTGTGTGTGTAGCATTACATTATGTACATATATATATAATGTCATCTCATAAATTTCTAATGCAGTATGAGAAGAACAAAGAGCTGGAGGGGAAACTTCTTGATTAGATTTTCTTTTCCCACTTAATTAAATTTTACTGAAATAAATTGACAGACTATGCAAAAATGAGAAAAGATATTGACATAAATTGGGCAAAATAAACAATCCCAAGCTTATACGAAGAAGTAATGTGCATAACATGAAGCAATGTACATAATATGGTTACTCAAATAGCTTAGTCTATTTTTTTTAGGTAGTTTTATCTGCACCCTCATCCAAATGCTTTCATTGCCCTGATTAGTTGTCAACATATTCTAGATTCTTTTTAATTATTTGTATTATTCTGCTTTTTTAATTATTTGAGCAAAACCATACCTTCAGTTGTGTGCTAAAGTGAAAAAAACTTTAAAACAGAAATTTTACAAAGATGCAAATGTTGTGCTATGTTCGCAATTAATATTCTACAGCATTTTTTTCCTTTATATTTAAAGGAAGTGGTATGTACTGAATCCCAGATCATTAACCCACAAAATAGGAATTCTTTTCTTTTGGCTGCCTTCACCCATCCATACAAATGTATAATATGTAGGTTATATTATGAACATTTGTTTTGAAATACTTTAATGATTACCTACTTCTATTAGTAGAAGTAATTAGTGTTTATAATATTTTAAACACTTATGTCTCAAAACAGTAGAAACTTACACTCCCTCATTTTTCCCAATAAGAGACCTTCTGACAGGAGGGAAGGTTTTCTCTGGTTTGTGCTTTAGGGACTTAGACTTTTCCATTTTTGTCATTTCCTTCCTCTAAGGAGTTGAAATCTTCTGCATTCAGTTAGTGGGAGATAAAAGTGAAAGTAGAATATACCAAGTTGTTAAAAACCCTGGCCTAGAAGCAGTATATCACTTCTGCTCAAATTTCCGTGTTGAGAACTAGTCACATCCATTGCAAGGGAGCTCAGAAATGTAGTCCCCAGGTGGGCAGCTGTCACCCAGCAGTAACGCAGGTGAAGCATGTATTTTGTGGACAGATAGCCATCATTGCTATAGTGTCATTTACACATTATATGCACTGGACCAACTGAGTCACTAGAAAGATGAGACATTGAGCATTACTGTTTAATAAGCTAAAATGCGAATTAAAAAAACATATTAAGTACAATGTGGTAAGTGCTAGGAGTCGAAAACACAAGAAAACAATATTTAACCAAAAAGTTTGCTTTTTAGGTAGTTTATTCTGGTGACAGCAGAAGAGAAACTAAGCAGATTTAGGAGAAGACTCAGGAGGGAGTTGCAGTCACTTATGTGAGTCTTGACAAGAGCTTAAAGTTAGATATGATAGTGTGAAGATAGGATTTGAGAGACATTTATTCAGAAAAATTAAAAAGATTGTCTACATTAAAAGGAAGGAGAAGGTGTAATAGGCACGACTTAGTGCTGACCTTGAGAAACTGAATGGATGATGGCACTGATGGTTAAAGGGCATTACGAAGTCACAATAGAATTTGAGTGGGTGAATGTTAATTAGTTCATTTAAAAACACCGGGTGAAGATATATGAAAGGTAGCTGTGCCTTGGGTTCTTGAAGAAAAGGGTAGGGGTCAGAGATTGAGATAAAGAAAAAGGGTTCAACAGGATAAAAATGGCGGCTAAAGTCAAGACCGTAATTGAAACTAGAATGGAGAGCGTGAGTAATTAATAGGGACAAGGGCAAGGACAAACCCCAGATTTAGGCTGCAAAGGTACATGAAATAGAATCAGAAAGCAATCAGCTTCACTACCAGAGTTCTGTTCTTTAGAAGAATACAGAGCAAGTGATTCAGTTCTTAGTGAAGTAGAGTTGAATGCATTTTCAATGTTTCTTAATGTTCGTGGATCGTAGACATTGTGGTGGTGAATTTTATGTGTCAGTGTGATGGGGCCAAGGGATTCCCAGATATGTTGTTAAACATCATTTCTGGGTTTGTCCGTGGAGTGTTTCTGGAAAAGATCATCTTTGAATTCATGGACTGAGCAAAACAGCATGGTCTCAGTATGGTGACTGCCATCTCATCCGTTTAAGGCCTTAAAAAAACAAAAAAGCTGAGCAAAGTTAAATTCTTTCTCTTTGCTTGTTTGAGCTGTAAGTGAGTCTTCTCCCCTGGGCTGGGACCATCAGCAACCTACTCAGGCATTTGGACTCGTACTGATGTATACACTGATTGATGTATACACTGACGTATACCATGGGCTTCCCTGACTCTCCAGCTTGCCGATGGGAGACTGTGGGACTTCTCAGCCTCCACAATCACATAAGCCAGTTTCTCATAATAAATCTCTTGATTTAGTTATATGTAATATATATATATATTATATCCTATTCTGTTTCTTTGGAGAATCCTAACACAGATATATTTAAAGTCTTGAAAGTCCTATTTCTTCTTTTAAAACATGTACATATGCATATGAATCATTCCAACCAATATCAGTATTTCATAGACTTCTGGACACCCATACATGACATGAATTCTAGGTTAAGAATTCTGGCATCGTGTACCTGGAGGGCTTAAACTACAGAATAATCATTTTAACTAACTCTGATAAATCTGATAACTTTTAAAACAAGGAAGGTCCTGAATATATTTTTACCAAGTTCAAAAATTTAAATGAGATACTATTAATTATTGCATTAATATAAAGTCTTTCCATCAGAAAATTCAAAGACATAATTGAATTCAGAGTTCTCAATTCCACTCACTCTGATTTTTACTTTTGTACGTAAACTCTGAAATGTTATAAGGCAAAAATACATTTTATGTTGGTGTTATAGAGCCAGACATGGTTTCTGCTTACTTCTTTAGAAAAATTTCTACTTCGTAGAATGACATTGTCAGCTTCATTATTGTTTTCATTTCATGCTCGACTTATTTATAAAACCCTTCATAAAATGTACTGACTTTTCTTCACTAGCATTTTCTATTAGTAAAACTTGATTTCTGCTTCTAGTTTTCTGATTTTTTTCTAATGGATTTGGAAAATGATATTAGAATGGATTGTTTATTTACATTCATTTAAAAAAATTCCTGTAAGAAATTATGTCTGCAGTACCCAACATGGATAAAGATAAATCTAAAAACTGCATTAGCTGGAGGAAAAATAAAAGAATCAAGAGAATTAGATTGTTTTAAGTTGAGCTGAGAGAGCATACTTTTACAGTGTGTTTTCTAAAGTTTTGTTCATTTGGTTTTAGGATCAAAGTAACTAATATTTTTTAATTTTCTAGAGGGCCGTATTCTTTTGATTTTGATTTTTAAATTTTTATCATGCCTTCACTGCTATAGATTACAGGATATAAATGAATATATTTTAGCTTTTTATTGAAAGCTTAATTTATTTTCTATATATTGCAGATTATTATAAGTAATTAGTGAGAACATCAACTTTAAAATGTCAGCTACTTCCAATTTTTGGTCATTTTTCACATCTTATGAAGTAGTTAGGTTTTAATTGCTGTTGGTTTTTGTTTTTTGGCAATAGTTACTGCAACTCTCTTAATGCGTGATCACTGTGCACCGTGACTTCAAGGTGGCAGGTACTTAGACACTGAAAGAGAGAACTGGTCATAACAGTCCATGAAGAGTTTATTATTCTATCCTTTAACTCCAACAAAAGATCTCATTTTATTCCACCTACAGGTAGAATAAAAAGGTTCCTGATGTCAATGGTCATTCACATACACATTATTTTATTTATCTCATTTTGATTAAATCCTAATATGCTAGGCACTATGTTAGGAGTTGAGTAATAACTAGATGGGGGTACATATTAAATACTGTAAGAGTATGAAGAAATTCATGCTCTCTCATTATAACACAAACTTAGATTTCAGACCCATTCATCTGACCAGCAGTTATGAGTGGAACCCCACTGTAGAGGAAATCTTGCACTTTGAGAGCAGTAACTTTTTTTAAGACTATATATATCTGTGTATATATCTCTATCTATCTATCTATCTATCTATCATCTATCATCTATCTATCTAGAGCAGTTTTAAGTACACAACAAAATTGAAAGGCAGATACAAAGACATCCCATATTCTCCTTGCCCCCATGCATTGCCTCATCCACTACCAGTGTGGTCCATTGGTACTAAGAATGAACCTACACTGAAGCTTCAGTCACCCCAAGTCCAGAGTTTACCTTAGGGTTCACCCTTGGTGGGGTGCATATTATGGGTTTGTAGAGATGTATAATGATACATATTCATCATTATGATATCATACAGAGTATTTTTACTGCCTGAAAACTTTTCATCCCTTTCCCATCCCTCTCAACCTGGCAACCTTTTTATTGTCTCCATTTTGACTTTTCCAGAGTTTCATATAGCTGGAACCATACAGTATGAACCATTTTCAGATTGGCTTCTTGCACTTAATAATGTGCATTTAAGTTTCCCCCATGTCTTGAAAGAGTGAAAGGTGTTTTTCATGTGAGGAAAGAGGAGGATAAAAGCTCTGTGTTTTCCTTGGCATTTTCTTTTAGTATTTGTTTTCTCTAGCGATGTTGGGTAATGGTTATCTAAGCATCCGTTCCCTTTTCCTTTCGCTGCAGAAGCTGGAAAACTAAAATCATCTACATTAACAGCTAGGATTTGGAATGCAAATCTTATTTCATCAATGACACTTTGTGCATTCTGTGAGATTTGAAAATAGGAATGGGAGTTCTGTAGCTGCTCTTTTGCCTGTTTTCTGTTTCTCCTGGGGTGGTGAATATAGTTTACCTTGCATAGGTCTGCCTGGTGTAGGCAAGAGGTGAACCTTGCCGTTCCCTGTGGTTCAAAACGTCACCAGGGTCAGAAGTCCCATAGAGAAGTGGAAAAACCTCTTAGTTGTAAACTGGCATTGAACTTAACATATGTTTCTTCAAGTACTGAGCAAAATCAATTGCAGTTACGCCAGATGGCTGAGCAAAACATATGTGATTTGGTGTAGGGGTCCTGCTCACTTCCTTATCTTTCTACCCCAAAGAAACATCTCCCTCTTCTGTGCCACTGTTTTCCTCACACATGCGATTTCACTTCTTTGTATACGTGGATAGCTAACAGACTAGACTCTAAGCTCCTAGAAGGCATAGGTCAAGACTATTCATGTATTTGTATCTGTGGTGCTATGCTGAACACAACATAGAGCTCACCGCTAATTAATGAGTGCATGAATAAGTGAACTGATGAATAAAATGCACCAGAAGTTTTAATAAGAGCATCCTTCACACTACCAGCCACTCTGCCTTCAAGAAAAGGTATTGTATTTCATTTGTCATCCCTACATAAGGGTGAGTATAGGATTTCAAATTCTCTAGGGATAGGAAAAGCATTTTTGAATAGATACTATAGAAGAAGTTAGCCAACCTGAAGAGCAGTAAGAAATGTAGTTATTTCTTCAGCTCATGTATATTAATTTGTTTAGGAGTTTTGGCAAAGTCTCATCATTACCAGATAGGAGATGCAGGTCTTGGAAATCTGTATTTCTGGTTACTTTTTAGTTCTGAAGTCGGACATTTTTACCTACAAGCAGGAAATTTATTTACTTTTTGACTGAGTATTAGCATAACATTTAAATTCACTTTTGTTCACATTTCCTATTTTCAAAGGTGATTTAAATTCAGAACTGAAGTTTGAATTGGCCAAAGGGTCACAAATTCATGTGACTCATCATTAGTTTCTTGTTTATGACATATTTCCCCTTCACAGCCTTATGAACCTGAACTTACACAGGCTATAGCATAAAACCTGAATTAATATTAAGTGTTTGATCTCTGCATGTCTCATTTTGTGGCTCAAGAAACTGAAGCAGCTAAGCTATTTATTCTGCATAAAGACCAGAAAGCATAACACCTTCAAAGGAACATGCACACACAATTTATATATGTATGTTTCTTCTCTAAAAGCATTCCATATTTCATGAGAGTAATCCCATCATTTTCTGTATTAGAAAATAGCCCAGGGTTTAACGATTGCTGTTTGACCAATAAATGCAAATTCATTTCATACTCCATCTTTTGGTATTTTCATAGAGGACAACAGGACACTTGGACATAGACAGGTTATATCTTGTTTCCTTTTTTTGACTTCCATGTATAACTTGTTGAACTGTGTATCACCAGTTCAACAAGCCTAAACAAGAAGTTCACATTATTGATAATAAGAAACTGTGTCTCCATTTGTAAAAGCAAATGGAATGAAACTCAGAGACTAATCTGCCCCTAAACTAATTTCAGAAGATCTCAGGGGCATTGTCACATTTATTCTCCAACATTCTGCCTCTTACACATTTGTGTATCCTGTCCAAAATGCACTAAAAGTTAACTGCTCTAAAATGAGCAGTTCAGTATTCTCCTCTCCATGTATTGCACATTTAAAAAAGCATATTTTAGTAATGTAGAAGACACATTTTTAAAAAAGTCCTTTGTGTCCCAGGATTTTAGATGAGTTCCTGGAGATAGACAGGACCTTAGGCCAGAATTTAATCTTTATGACAATCTGCCAATCATTTGTCCTTGGACAAAACATGCCAACCCAGAGGCCAATTTTCCATTTTGGTTAAAACATCATGGTCCCTTCTGCAAATGGACAACCAGGGAGCCTGCTTCAAGGAGGAGATCTATGGAGATGTACCTGACACCACGCTGGGGGCCTCCATTTCGTCTGAGAATACATTTCTTTCATAAATTACTCACGTAAAATGTGACCTTTTTTCTTGCCCACATAACAGTTTGTGATCTCTTTCCAATTCACTGGAATATTAATGAAAAAAATATCCTGGTATGAACACTATGTTCATTTTGTTATTCTTAATGTTATTTTTACTTGATTGAGGATTGTATAGTTAGGTGATTTCCTCAGTCTTCAGAAATCTAGTCACATAAAAGATTTTTCCCCTTTTCAAATGTACTAAAATATCATTCCTTATTGTGGCTTCAAGAAATTCAGCTAGGTTTAGAAGATATAATGCAATTAACAGTCTATGTGCCATAAAACTTCAGCTCAATAAATAAAATGCACATGAAAAGGATTGAGATTAATAAGACTCTGGGGCTTAATAGAGACATAGTACAGATATTCTACTATCTAGGTGGAACAGGGCGCCTATTTTTCACCAGTAATTCTTATATCAGTTAGTGCTTTTTAATGACTGGATGATTTAGTGGGTAAAATACTCCCCCTTTATCTAAAGAAGAAGGGCTATTTGCTTCTAACTAGAAAGTAAAGTTCAAAGTCACAATTTGCCTTCCCTTAACTATGACAAGAGAGCTTGAATATATTTTTTGTCTTAAACTCAATGCTTGTTGATATTCTCATTTCAACTTGGGGGTCAACTATGTTAAAAAGTACCTTTCTGCCACACACATGGAAAGCTCCAGTTCATCCACATTTATTTGCATGGACACTGAGGCTCTGGATGTGTGCTAATGAGTACAGAGCATGAAGCTTTTGAACTAGACAGAACAATGATCATCTGACTTGATCTCATTATTTTACAGCTCAAAAAATTGATTCTGAGGTAGAGTCTGATATACACTCAAGTTTACACAGTACTGATTGTAGTAGAATCTAGATTTGAATTGAGATCTATAGTATCTTAACCCATACTCTTTCTTGAGCTCTTTCTACCCAAAGTGATACAAATATTACTTCATATTCATAAATGAACAATGATGAATAAATAATTTTTATCAGAACTAACCAAAGGGTACTTCACTGGCACTTTTACTTTTCTTTGGCCTTTATAGTTTTAGGACGTAGGCAGATATGGAACCCAAGATTTGTACAATTTGAGACAATAAATAAATAAATAGTTGCATAATTTTGTGTGAATGGAAAAATGTCAGAATGAGGAAACAAGAGAAAGAGGAATGAAGAATATAATCAGTGACACAGAAAAGTGTTTGATGGCTAAGGATTTTGCGAACCTAGTTTGCAGAATTATCATAATCTTACACATAAAATTTTAAATAAATTAATTCATACAGTCTGTTTTTTTAAATTTATTTTGGTATCATTAATCTACAATTACCTGTGTAACATTATGGTTATTAAACTCCCCACTTCATCAGATACCCCCCACCAACCCCATTACAGTCACTGTCCATAAGCATAGTGAGATGCTATAGAATCACTACTTGTCTTCTCTGAGTTGTATCGCCATCCCTGTGCCCCCCCAACATTACATCTGCTAATTGTAATGACCCTTTTTCCCCCTTATCCCTCCCTTCCCACCCATCCTCCCCAGACCCTTTCCCTTTGGTAACTGTTAGTCCATTCTTGGGTTCTGTGAGTCTGCTGCTGTTTTGTTCCTACAGTTTTTTTCTTTGTTCTTATGCTCCACATATGAGTGAAATCATTTGATACTTGTCTTTTTTGGCTTGGCTTATTTCACTGAACATAATACCCTCTACCTCCATCCATGTTGTTGCAAATGGTAGGATTTGTTTTCTTCTTATGACTGAATAATATTCCATTGTGTATATGTACCACCTCTTCTTTATCCATTCATCTACTGGTGGACACTTAGGTTGTTTCCATTTCTTGGCTATTGTAAATAGTGCTGCGATAAACATAGGGGTACATCTGTCTTTTTCAATCTGGGCTGCTGCATTCTTAGGGTAAATTCCTGGGTCAAATGGTATTTCTATTTTGAGTTTTTTGAGGAACCTCCATACTGCTTTCCACAATGGTTGAACTAATGTGCATTCCCACCAGCAGTGCAGGAGGGTTCCCTTTTCTCCACATCCTCACCAACATTTGTTGTTGTTTGTGTTTTGGATGTTGGTCATCCTTACTTGTGTGAGGTGATATCTCATTGTGGTTTTAATTTGCATTTCTCTGATGATTAGCGATGTGGAGCATCTTTTCATGTGCCTGTTGGCCATCTGAATTTCTTTTTTGGAGAAGTGTCTATAAATAGCCTCTGCCATTTCTTAATTGGGTTATTTGTTTTTTGTTTGTTGAGGTGCGTGAGTTCTTTATATATTTTGGATGTCAACCCCTTATCGAATATGTCATTTATGAATATATTCTCCCATACTGTAGGATGTCTTTTTGTTCTACTGATGGTGTCCTTTGCTGTACAGACACTTTTCAGCTTCATATAGTCCCACTTGTTCATTTTTGCTTTTGTTTCCCATGCCCAGGGAGATATGTTCATGAAGAAGTCGCTCATGTTTATGTCCAAGAGATTTTTGCCTATGTATTTTTCCAAGAGTTTTATGGTTTCATGACTTACATTCGGGTCTTTGATCCATTTTGAGTTTACTTTTGTGTATTGAGTTAGACAGTAGTCCAGTTTCATTCTCTTACATGTAGCTGTCCAGTTTTTCCAACACAAGCTGCTAAAGAGGCTGTCATCTCCCCATTGTATATCCAAGACTCCTTTATCAAATATTAATTGACTGTATATGTTTGGGTTAATGTTTGGATTTTCTGTTCTGTTCCACTGGTCTGTGGGTCTGTTCTTGTGCCAATACCAAATTGTCTTGACTACTGAAGCTTTGTAGTAGAGCTTAAAGTCTGGAAGCATAATTCCCCCTGTTTTATTCTTCCTTCTCAGGATTGCTTTGGCTATTTGGCATCTTTTGTGGTTCCATATGAATTTTAGAATTATTTGTTCCTGTTCATTGAAGAATGCTGTTGGTATTTTGATAGGGATTGCATTGAATCTGTAGATTGTTTTAGGTATTATAGCCATTTTGACAATATTAATTCTTCTGAGCCAAGAGCATAGGATGAATTTCCATTTGTTAGTGTCCTCTTTAATTTCTCTTAGGAGTGCCTTGTAGTTTTCAGGTTATAGGTCTTTCACTTCCTTCATTAGGTTTATTCCTAGGTATTTTATTCTTTTTGATGCAATTGTGAATGGAATTGTTTTCCTGATTTCTCTTTCTGTTAGGTCATCGTTAGTGTATAGGAAAGCAACAGATTTCTGTGTGTTAATTTTGTATCCTGCAACTTTGCTGAATTCAGATATTAGTTTTAGTAGTTTTGGAGTGGAGTCTTTAGGGTTTTTTATGTACAATATCATGTCATCTGCAAATAGTGACAATTTGACTTCTTCTTTACCAATCTGGATGCCTTGTATTTCTTTGTTTTGTCTGATTGCCATGGCTAGGACATGCAGTACTATGTTAAATAACAGAGGAGAGAGTGGGCATCCCTGTCTTGTTCCCAATCTTAGATGAAAAGCTTTCAGCTTCTTGCCATTAAGTATGATGTTAGCTGTGGGTTTGTCATATATGACCTTTATGATGTTGAGGTACATGCCCTATATACCCATTTTGTTGAGAGTTTTTATCATGAATGGATGTTTAATTTTGTTGCATGCTTTTTTAGCATCTATGGAGATGATCATGGGGTTTTTGTTCTTCTTTTTGTTGATGTGGTGGATGATGTTGATGGATTTTTGAGTGTTGTACCATCCTTGCATCCCTGAGATGAATCTCACTTGATCATGGTGTATGATCCTCTTGATGTATTTTTGAATTCGGTTTGCTAATATTTTGTTGAGTATTTTTGCATCTACGTTCATCAGGGATATTGGTCTGTAATTTTCTTTTTTGGTGAGGTGTTTGTCCAGTTTTGGTATTAGAGTGATGCTGGCTTCATAGAATGAGTTTGGAAGTATTCCATCCTCTTCTGTTTTTTGGAAAACTTTAAGGAGAAGAGTATTATTTCTTCTCTATATGTCTGATAAAATTCAGAGGTGAATCCATCTAGCCTGGGGGTTTTGTTCTTGGGTAGTGTTTTGATTACAGATTCAATTTCTTGCTGGTAATTGGTCTGTTTAGGTTTTCTGTTTCTTGCTTGGTCAGTCTTGGAAGGTTGTATTTTTCTAAGAAGTTGTCCATTTCTTCTAGGTTTTCCAGCTTGTTAGCATATAGATGTTCATAGTATTCTCTTATAATTCTTTGTATTTCTATGGGGTCCATCATGACTTTTCCTTTCTCATTTCTGATTCTGTTTATGTGTGTAGATTCTCTTTTTCTCCTAAGAAGTCTGGCTAGGGTTTTACCTATTTTGTTTATTTTTTCAAAGAACCAGGTTTTGGTTTCACAGATTTTTTTCTATTGTTTTATTCTTCTCAATTTTATTTATTTTTTCTGTGATCTTTATTATTTCCCTCCTTCTGGTGACTTTGGGCCTCATTTGTTCTTCTTTTTCCAATTTCAATAATTGTGTATTTAGACCATTCATTTGGGATTGTTCTTCCTTCTTTAAATAGGCCTGGATTGCAATATACTTTTCTGCCTTTACTGCATCCCACAGAAGTTGCGGCTTTGTGTTATTGTTGTCATTAGTCTCCATATATTGTTTGTTCTCTGTTTTAATTTGGTCATTTATCCATTGATTATTTACGAGTATGTTATTAAGCCTCCATGTGTTTGTGAGCCTTTTTGTTTTCTTTGTATAATTTATCTCTAGTTTTACACCTTTGTGATCTGAGAAGTTGGCTGGTAGAATTTCAGTATTTTTGAATTTACTGATGTTCTTTTTGTGGTCTAGTATGTGGTCTATTCTGGAAAATGTTCCATGTGCACTTGAGAAGAATGTGTATCCTGCTGCTTTTGGATGCAGTGTTCTGTAGATATCTGTTAGGTCCATCTGTTCTAGTGTGTTGTTCAGTGCCTCTGTGTCTTTACTTATTTTCTGTCTGGTTTATCTGTCCTTTGGAGTGAGTGGTGTGTTGAGGTCTCCTAAAATGAATGCATTGCTTTCTATTTCCTCCTTTAATTCTGTTAGTATTTGTCTCACATATGTCGGCGCTCCGGTGTAGGGTGTGTATATATTTAAAATGGTTATATCCTCTTGTTGTACTGACCCCTTTATCATTATGTAATGTCCTTCTTTATCTTTCGCTACTTTTTTCACTTTGAAGTCAATTATTTTGTCTGATACAAGTACTGCAACTCCTGTTTTTTTCTCCTTTTTGTTTGCATGAAATATCTTTTTCCATCCCTTCACCTTTAGTCTGTGTATATCTTTGGGCTTGAAGTGAGTCTCTTGTAAACAGCATATAGATGGGTCTTGATTTTTTATCCATTCTATTACTCTGTGTCTTTTGTTTGGTGCATTCAGTCCATTTATATTTAGGGTGATTATTGATAGATATGTACTTATTGCCATTGCTGGCTTTAGATTCGTGGTTACCAAAGGTTCAAGGGTAGCTTCTTTACTATCTAAAATTTACCTTAACTTTCTTGTTAAGTTATTGTAAACACAGTCTGATGTTTCTTTATTTCTCTCCCTTCTTATTCTTCCTCCTTCAATCTTTATATACTAGGTGTTTTATTCTTTCCCTTTAGTTAGTATTTGGGTGGTCTGCTTTCTTTGCTATGATTTTATTTTCTCTGGTGACATCTCTTTAGCCTTAGGAGTGCTTCTATCTAGAGCAGTCCCTTTAAGATATCCTGTAGAGGTGGTTTATGGGAGGCATACTCCCTCAGCTTTCATTTGTCTGGGAATTGTTTAATCTCTTCCTCAAATTTAAATGATAATCATGCTGGATTCAATATTTTTGGTTTGAGGCCCTTCTGTTTCATTACATTAAATATGTCATGCCATTCTCTTCTGGCCTGTAAGGTTTCTGTTGAGAAGTCTGATGATAGTCTGATGGGTTTTCCTTTGTAGGTGATCTTTTTTCTCTCTCTAGCTGCCTTTAATACTCTGTCCTTATCTTTGATCTTTGCCATTTTAATTATTATGTGTCTTGGTGTTGTCTTCCTTGGGTCCTTTGTGTTGGGAGATCTGTCGGCTTCCATGGTCTGAGATACTATTTCCTTCCCCAGCATGGGGATGTTTTCAGCAATTATTTCTTCAAGACACTTTCTATCCCTTTTTCTCTCTCTTCTTCCTCTGGTACTCCTATAATGCGAATATTGTTCCATTTGGATTGGTCACACAGTTCTCTTAATATTCTTTCATTCCTAGAGATCCTTTTATCTCTCTCTGCCTTAGCTTCTCTGTATTCCTTTTCTCTGATTTCTATTCCATTAACAGTCTCTTGCACCTCGTCCAGTCTGCTCCTAAGCCCGTTGATCACTTGTCTGATTTCTGCATTGTCTTTCCTCACTTCCTCCCTTAGCTCTTGCATATTTCTCTGTAGATCCATCACCATGGTTATGACTTTTATTCTGAATTCTTTTTCAGGAAGATTGTATAAGTCTATCCTATCAGGGCCCTTCTCTGGGGTTATCTGGCTAATCTTTGTCTTTACCATATTCCTCTGTCTTTTCATGGAGAAAGAAGTAGTTGCTGGTAGGCGCCTCGTGTGTCAGGTTGGAGAACAAAGTCCCTTCCTGCTTGTTGTTCTCCTTGCCCTTCTCCCAGGCCTGAGCTGTTTTCCTGCACACCTGGAGGCAGTCTATGGGATAATACCCTAAACTGCCTGTGTGCGGGGTCGCCCTCAGCCTAGCCTATAGCACTGCGGGGGTTTGCAGTTATACTGGGTGCATTCTGGTCCCCTTGTGCCTTCTGGACCTGGTTCTGGGGCTCTCCCCACTTAGCTATGCTCCCATCGGGAGTAGATTCTGTGAGGTTGCTGCAGGCGGCCCATTCCTCCGCTGTTCCCAGAAGCAGTGGCTCCTGGACCCTTTGTGGTGCTGGCCAGGGAGGGACCAAATGGCAGGCTGCTGATTTCTGTGGGAAGCCTCAGCGTGCCTGCTTTGCCTGGCCACCGGTCAAGGGGTCTAAAATTCCCCAAGACTCCCAGCCTGTTGGGCTGATAGCGCTGGGACGATTTTGTTCTGCTGTCAGGCCCTTGTCTCTTTAAGACTTTAACCAAACAAAAAAAAAAACAACAGAAAGCAAGAAAACAAAAACAAACAAACAAAAAAAAAATCAAAAAACAACAACATTAAAAAATAATGGTGCCCGTTTTCTTTTGTCCTGGGGAGCTGGCTGAGGGGACCCGCTTGTCTCCGACTCAGATCCTGCCCTTCTGTTTCTCTAATCTCCGATACACCATGCGATGTGTGTCAGCGCTCCTGGCGCAGATCACCAGGGCTGGTTACTTGGCAGGCCTGTGCTTCCATTCCCTCCCTACTCTGAATCTCTTCCTCCTGCTGGTGTGCTGGGGTGGGGGAGAGCTCGGGTCCTGCTATGTTGCAGCTTTGTATCTTACCCGCTTCGTGAGGCACTGAGTTCTCGCAGGTGTAGCTGTAGCCTGTTTGTTGTCCTGTATCTTCTGGTCTCTCTTTTAGGGATATTTGTATTTGTTTTATTTTCATAAATATATATGGTTTTGGGAGGAGATTTCTGCTGCCGTTCTCATGCTGCCATCTTCCCAGAGTCCTCATAAAGTCTGTTTTTGTATTTTTATCTTCAAATATTTTTATATTTTCTTATAGGCACTTTTTAGAATATAAGAACTGAGTGAAAAATGATGACTGAGTCCAAAATGGAAAAAAAAAATAAAAGCCCATTGCAAGTTTTTGTAATGTAGGCATTTGGGACAATATGATATTGAAAAGTGGTAAAACATGTGAACCTTAGATTGATTCACTTGAAGGAGGAAACATTTATTATATCTGTATACTAAACTAAACTACTTACCTCATTCTTTACCCTATGGGTTTATTTTTATTTTTATTTCTACCTTTTTTCCCCCTATTTCCCACACATTTTGCTTCAGTATCTTTTGCTGTAAAAGATGTTAATCAAATTTATGGAGTATTTCAAGTGATTAGCAGAGACGGCAATTATCTGTCTAGAAATAAATGTTGCTTTCTTTTGTATGCAAAGAAGACAGTGCTCTAACTGAAGGATTTAGCCAGTGCTAGGAAACTAAGAGATGAACACAATTCTCCCAGCTCAACATAGACCATGGTAGTCTAATGTAATATTTCTGTGTTCAACTAATGATACTCTGGTGATGGTAGAAATTCAATCTCCAAATCGTGTGTGTTCTATCTGGGAAATACCGAATTTAGGCTAATGTCACTTGTGATTACAGAATCCCCATTAGAATGTTCAGTTACTCTGGTGCTGTTTACAGCTCTACCATTGACAGCTACACACTGGACATCCTGAAGCATGTAATTCTTTAGAAATATTTGGTGAAGATGATCTACTGGGAAATGCTCAAACAGGGCATATCACAAAGAGCTATGAATGTCAAGTCTTCATCTCATTTTGAAATGCATAATGAACATAATACATTAAGGAATTCTAAGTATTTAGACAACTGAATTTATTTGTCAACCATGAATAATTAACTGAATTTGCTAATATTATTCTCTTTTTACACATTTCAATCTTTGTTTAGATATTTGTGTGAAAAAGAAGTTCTGAAATCAGTATATGAGCCTATTCATTTTTGAGGATTTATTTCCAATCCTCAGATGCAAAGGAACTAGCATCAGTCTATTGCTATTAATTTTTAGAAATACTACCCAAGCAGTAAGATTTCCTGACCTTGCAGGCTAACAAAATGTTTTAATGTATCAGAATCAGTGGAGCATGTGGGCAGATAAGTCACGGAGCTAATTAGTCATCCCCTCCCAGGAGCTGTGTATGACTTACTGGAGTGTGTTCAGCATTACAAGTAAACCAACATTGTTGCATCAGGGACGCATCCTTTCTGAGTCATTTCCATACCTCTGCCACCGTGACTTTCCAATAAAATCCTCCAAGTTCATGATGCTAACAGTTTGTATAATGGAAATATAGCAGGAAGGAAAATTGGTGCCACACATAACCATATGATAACAATAGTACAGACACTTTAAGAATTGGGATGGATTCCTGAGTAATGGAAATGAAGATGCAAACATGTCAGTTTGTATACATAAATGAACTATGGTAAGTCATTTTTATTAGAATTGACCTATAGCTATTTCACAGGTATTTTTGCTTATCTTCTACCATTATAGTGTTAGAATGTGGGCACAGCGGAAGGGAAAAACTGCAAACTTGATCTTTAGTTTGAAGCAGCTGAGGCTGAGTTTCAGGCAGGTCCTTGTATAGGAGGAGCACAGAGAACTTCCATGACTCTCCTTGGAATTCTTCAAAGAAGCAGGAAATAAGCAATAATAACAGAAATTTTAAAATTTTCTGTGTAATTCTATTTTAGCTTTTAATTTTTACATAGCATTTTATAATCTGTTTCACAAACAGTTCTACTTTAGACCCTCTAAGTGACTATTTTCTACTTTGGACCCCCAAAGCAGACCAGAAAATTTTAACCTGGTAGATGGAAAATGAGATGCAGAGAGAGGAAGTCTATTTCTAAAGACTGTCTACTTGAACGTGGCAAAACCAGTCTACCTAGTACATAAATACAGTGAATCATAAATGCTCTTTTTTTCTCTCCTTCTGCACTTTCCATCCTCCTATCTTTCAAATAAGGAAATTTTTGAAATTTCAAATAAAAAATCCTAAAATTCATTTTTCACTATTCTATTCATTCCTCCTCTTCAATCTGAACATCTGAAAACAACAAGCCGTCGCTTTCTTTCCAACAATTCCCTTTGTAAGCATTTGCAATCTGGCTCTTGCTTCTCACTACACTGAACTGCTCTCTTGATAGTCACCAATGTTTATCTTAACTCCAGTATTTTGTTCTCTGTAATCCCTCATTCCTGTTTGAGCTCTCTGAGACATTTAGAATTATTGAAAATTTGCTTACTTAAACTTTCTCTCCTCTCTGGAGTTAAGTGGCACCACAATCCCCTAAGAAAGAGCATTTCTCAGACCCCATTCCTACATCCTTTTGTTACAGGTCTGTAAACAAGGTCTTGCTTAAGTTTCTTTGCTTGGATGTCTTTCCATTTTTCAACCTCATCTAGTCCTATGGACTCAAATATCATCTTACTAGGTCCTTCCAAATTTCTTTCTTCAGCTTCCACTTCTCTTTTGAGCAACCCACCCATATATCCCATTACCTACTAGACATTTTCATATAGACTCAATATCTTGTCCTTCAAGACCTTCTCAGTTATTATTCCATCATGCATCTAATCCCCTAGATCAAAAATAAAACAAAACCAAAATAAAATAAAAGCAAGAAAATGATGTGGAATCTTTTCTTCCATCTAAGCTTTCATTATTTCCTTTTGATTTTATTTCCACCTTGTCTCCTTCATTTGTTTTTTCCATTCCATTTTCACTACTACTTCCCTACATCAGTTCTAATATTTTGTGTACTGAACTTCTCTGTTGCCTCAATTTTTCAGCTATAAGAAAGCTTTGTATTAATATAATCTCTTATTGCTGTTATGAGATGAAATGAGTTGACACACACACAGAGGACACTTAAACTAGAGCCAGGCCAGATCAATCACTTAATAAGTGTTATCTTTTGCTGCATCACTGCCATTTTATTATTCCTGCTACAACCAAGACCACCTCCATAATTTGTGGTGCCTGTGAAGAAATGAAGGTGTGAGGCCCCTTGTTCAACAAACAAGAAAACAATGCTTAAGTCAGCTTGTATTGCTCTTTCTTTTCCTAACCATGTTTCCAAGGTTAGTTTATAGTGTTTTATAGAGTGACAAAGTAGTGTCAAAGAGAAATTAACCAATGGACACTGGTTAAAAATTGCAAGACAGATTCTATTCAGACTGTCCAAGGAAGGGAGAGAGACTTGAGGGTAAACCAGGCTCAACCAAGACCTCAGTGTGTGTTAACTGTCACTTACCTAGAGGAGAAACAAACTCGTCATACCTTTAGGGCAGGAGGTAGCTTTGCAAAATGGATGAGGCACCCACCAAAGTAAGGCTGACTGTCCCACAGGACCTGGGAGCTGGAGAGCTCTCTCTCTGCATGTTTGCATTTCAAGGAGATGGCTCCCAGGTCCTTGAGGAAACATTTCTGCGTGGTAGATTTGTATCCGTAAGGAACAGAAAAGGGATTTAAAAGTGTCAGTTTTCTAAAGTAACTGAACTGTCTCCTTTTAGAGCAAATGGTAAATTCTTCTGTCCACAGGAGTAGTCATGTTCTCCAGAAAAACAGAACAAATAGGAGAACCAAGCAGGACCAAATATGATTTATTATAAAGAACTGGCTCATGTGATCATAGAAGCTAAGAAGGCCCAAGATCTGCGGTCTGCAAGCGTGAGACCCAGGAGAGCCGATTGTGCAGTTCCAGTTCTGAATCCAAAAATCTGAGAAAGAACCAGGAGTGCCCATGGCTAAGTTCTAGTCTGAAAGCCAGTGTGCCCCAGACCCAAGAAGAGACGAAGTTTCAGTTTGAGTTCCAAGTCAGGAAAATACTGATGTTCCAGCTTCAGGCAGTCAGGCAGGAAGAGTTCCCTCTTATTTCCAGGGAGGGTGAGTGAGCCTTTCTGTTTTATTTAGGCCTTCGGTTTATTGGATGAGAATAACCCACAGTTGGAAGAGAAATTTTCTTTTCTCAAATGTGAATCTCATCTAAAACATCCTCACACTGAGGAATAATGCTCCACTAAATACCTGGGTACCCTATGGCCCAGTCAGGTTTGACATATGAAATTAACCATTACAACAGGGCTGAGCTTCCTAAGGCAGATGTTTTACCGTGGGTGGGTGGGTGGGGTGGGCGTTGTCATCCTAGGAACATGGTCCTGGGCCAATAAAAGCCATGCCAGAGTTTGGTCAGTTCTCTTACCATGGGGGGTTGGGACAGTGTCCTATGTGCCTGGTTTTCAGCAGTCAAGTGGTATTTTTTATTATATGATCTCCCTTATGAAGTTTCATAAGGTTTAATTGGTAAATGTTTTAAGTCACCTTAGAATTCTAAGAAAATTTTAAGTGATTTGTTATGATAAAAATAATAAGATAAAAATAATTACATTGAATTATGTACCTGGTATAAAATTGTGAGTTTTAAAGTTGAACTAATTTCTATATTTTGAAAGGCTGAAGATTTAGCTCATATTGTTTATTATGTTCAAATTGCTGCCTCATGATATCTTTACTCACACGTTGCCGTGTACATGATCTTAGGTACTTTGAAAATATGGAAGCAATGAGCTCAGTAATATAGGTTTGTAATTTCAGAAAATATTCTTCTGGCAAAAAAAATAGAGCCAGTTTTATCTGATCTGTAGTTTTCCCTTTAAAGATCAATGTTCTTCAATTTACTATTATTACATACCAGGGATCTTATAGAATTTTATCAGTATAATTAAATGAATAATGAGTATAATAAATATTTAGTAAGCAGATAGAGAGCAGCAGGCATTATGAAAAACAAGTATTTTTTTCTGATTTTACATGCACACTTCGTAACCATAGAGCCCCTCTTAATTTGAAAGCCTCTTTTTCATGTGTGAATGCTTCTTCCTTTTCTAAATGAAACTTCAGGTTTAGGCAAAGTTCTTAAACTGTGCATCTAGCATTTATTTTCCTCTTGCTGGATTCCCTAAAGTATCTATTGCTGAGCCTTCCAAAAAAATCCCTGTTGCATGATGGGAGGCAATTAGCCCAGTACACCCTCCAAGGATAGTCTTCCTCAGCATTTTGTTTTATGTCTTCTCTTCTAGATATCCAGGCTTCTTAATATTTTAATCCATATCCATAGAATCAAGGTAATTTATAACAGACTATGTTCCTTCTTTATACACAAGAATTATGAAATTTATGACACATAGACCAATCTCCATTATTTCAGATCTATTTTTAAGTTTTTATTTTCTTAATTTCACTTTATTTAGTTATTCAACAAATATTTATTGAGTTCCTATGGTGAGCTATGACTATATACTGTGTACCTTCCAGAAGCTGAGAATATATGAGTCAATGAAAAAGAGCATGACCTTGCCCACACAGAACTTTTATTTTAGTAGACGAAGACAGAGTAGTCAAATAAAAGATACAGTGAGTGATAAATATTATGGAAATAAAAGAGGACTGATAGATGGCAGGCTTGGTTAGGTTATCATTTTTAACAGGTTAGCAGGGAGGATTTCACTCCTAAGGTGGTATTTTCAGAAAATAACCATGAGAAACGAAGTGGCAGTTTTTAAGGGAAGATTACTAGAAGAGGATTCCAAACACAGCTTACAAGTGTGAGTGTCCTGGGGCAGAAATGAACTTAGTGTATTGGATAAAAAGCAAGGAGGCCAGTGTGGCTGGAACATAGTGAACCATTGAAGAGTGGTAAGAAATAAGGTCTTAGAGAAGTAATGGGGGACAGATCACATAGGGCTTTGCATACCATTATTAGAATATTGTCTTTCATTTTGAATGTAAAAGTATTTAAGTGTTTTGTTCAGACTAGTGACATATATGGCCTACATTTTTTTAGAAATATTTCCCTCACGGCTGTGTTGAGAATAGGTTAGAGGAGGATGAATCTGCAAGAAGCAATGGAGATAATGTTGGCATCTTAATCCAAGATGCTAACTGCAGAAGTGATGAGAAGTGACTTTGATATTGGTTTAATTTTGAGACTAAAATTAACAAAGATGGGTAATATCCAGATATTTGAGAAATAGAAGTGCTAAGAATAAATCCAAGATTTTTGGCCTGGAAAATTAGAAAAGTATAGTTGCCATTTTCTAAGAAGAGTAGAAGAGACAATAATAGGAATTCAACACTGGACACGGTACTTTTGAAACTGCATTACTAATCTGAGTGAAAATATAGACTAGGTAGTTCGCATGAGTCAATAAAATTCCAGCTGGGTACATACATTTAGTAGTTGTCAGCCTATTAATAATGTTCAGAGCAAAGAGGACGGATAAGTCACTAAAGGAGAAGTGTAGATGGAAAAGAGAAGAGATCCAAGGACTAACTCGTAAGGCCCTCCCAGTGTTGACAGGTTGAAGATGTAAGTGGAATATGGTGCAGTAGACTGCAGATAATCAATTAGGAGAATGTCCTGAGAACTCAGTGGAGATGTTCTCTCAAGGATGCATAGCTGACCAGTGATAATTGACCTTGGTCAATTATGTAGAGATTGTTGGTGACTTTGCCAAAAGTAGTTTCAGTGAAATGGTGGAGTAAAAGTCTGATTAGCATTGGTTCAAAAGAAAATGGGAAGAGTCATGAGATCCCACAATATGAAAACTCCTGAGTGCTGAGATATGTTATTGTTAATAAAAGGGGTCAGAGATGTGGGATCAAGAGTTTATTAAAGATGGGAGAAATTGCAGCATATCTACTGAATGGCCATGGGGAGAATTTCCAATTCTGTTTATATCTGTAAAAAAGAATCCCTTAGGAATCTCAATGTCACTTAGAAATTTACCGGGAAAACAAAATTTCATCATGATTAGATGCAGCCAAAGATCACAACAGAAAGAGTAATCCATAGAGCAGTCAGTACATGGGGCTGAGAAGTAATGGGGACTGCATATCATCATTTCTGGAAAGTTTGAACCTGAAAATTAGGAATATTCCATCTGCCTTAAATTAAAATTGTCATTTTCTGAGCACATATATATGTATTGTCTTGTTTATACTTTCAGGAACACTGGTCTTAAGTGAAAGGTACTATATCCTCATACTGAGGCCAGAAACTACTCTCTCCAAAGTTAAAGGACTTAACTCCAGCAGTTTTTTCCTGTCATGTGATGTATTACTATCACAGCATAGTCTAGGGACCCCAGCTTTGCACTCTGAAGAGAAGACACGTATTCTAGGAGGGTGACTAGTGAAAAAAGATAACCAATCATTTTAAACACTTGCAGATATTGGAGGAGGTCCTCTCCAGGACGTGACCGCTGGTTGACCTGTGGGTTGGATCCCGCATTCTGAGGCTCCTCCCTCTCCACTGTCCTGGGAAGGTGCCCTCCGCCTGCCTTCCCCAAACTAGCAGCTGCTGGAGTGTGCAACCTTGAGACAGTGCCATGGTGTGCAGACCATCTGGATGGTATGCGTGACTGAACCCAGTTAAGCTTTCTGTATGTACTTTTAGGAATCTGGTGGCCGGCGATGGAGATTTGATCTACTCATCTTATCTCCTGGCCGCCCAAACTAAGCCTCCCACATAAATTACCTTGCTTATTAAACCTGCCATCTACCAATTGGAGCTGTCTGCCTGTTTCTTCAGTTTCTGCTTACCTGCATGTAAAGCAGCCAGATTCAGACTACACCCAGGAAGCTCCTGACTTTTCGAATCAACAAGTGTTAAGTTGAAAATGTAATAAACTATATTTATAGTAAAGAAAATAGAGTTAAGTATGGTTTTATGTAGGAAAATGACATCATAAATAAAGAAATCTATGGAGTTTTGTACCAGATGGTTTCTCAAATTGTAGATAGAGCCAAAGCATCTAGGGAAAGAATCTAAAATAAAAATTAGTTTAAGAACTTTGACAGGGAGTTAATTATAGAATAAACTCTGTGTTATCTGTTGTAGAGAGGGAATTGCTATCCTTGTTAAACAGATTTTTTTTAATTAATAAAGAATTATCACATACACTAGACAGGGGGATTACCAATTTTCCAAAGAATTTGAAAACAATAGATTATACTTAACAGTAAATTAAGCGAAACACAATGTAATCATTTTTAATGACTCCAAAGTTTGCTGGAAATACTTTACATACGTTAATGAGAATCAGCAGCTGTAGAATGTGACACAAATACAAGTGTAAGCAGTAAGAAATCAGGTAATAGATTAGACTGTTTTTTTGCAGGGGCTAATAATACTAAAGGTCAGGTTGTAGAAATGTCTAGATATGGCAAGTATTTCTTATGTAATATGAGGATTAGTCATGATTTAACTAAAACCATTTATTTATTCATCTCAACTTTGTTGAAAGCATGTGGAAAGCCTGGTATTGCAAACTTAATTGTTATCCATAGGAATTATATTAACAGAATTTGTTATCTTCGGGTAGTTGGCAGTGTAGTTCAGGAGGCAGAAAAGTAAAAGTTAGGAGCATATGCTTGATGGGCTCGAAGCACAGAAGAAAACTCTTCAACCTAGTATTAGGCTGGAAAAAAAAGAATTTCTGGGAAATTCACCTTGTTAAGTGTGAATTCCTGGGGTTTCTTGACACTGTATTTATCATGCAGATGGGAGCATATTTAATGGGAACAGAGGCAAGCAAGTGTGTGCGGTTGAATAAAGAATTAGAAGGGAAGGTCTTGAGTGTTACCTCTTCAGACAGCCTGAAAAAATGAGAGAAGACAATCTTCTTTTTGCAAATATGTTGGTTATATGTATTGGGAACCAGTTTTCACTGAGTTAGTAATGCCAAGAGTGATTCATTTTTTTTCCTTCAAAACATAAAGTGTTTCTGCACAACTTTGGTTTCTTTATCAGTAGCCTATAGAGATTGAAGTTCAGCCTCAAAATGAAAAAGAATTCGCATATTGATTTTATGTGTCAATAAAAATATGTATGCAGGTAGTTGTAAACAATCAATCATGACATACGTATCATGCAAGCAGGAGATAGAAGCTACAGCAGTTTTTTTTGTTGATGTTGTTATATTTGCTTGTTTTTGTTTTTGATCAGGAGTATTTAATATAAAGATGTGATATTAGTTATTGAGGACTGCACAGGCAGAAGAATAGGCTAAGGCATCAGGGATGGCAGCTACTGGAAGGTGATTCCCTCCTGAGGCTGAGGCAATCAAAGGTTGAAATCAGTAACACTTTGGATTTGGAGAAGGGAATCTGCAGAGCTGAAACTCAGGTGTCTGAAACTCAAATGTGTAAGGAGGAGTTTCTGCCCACTCTGTGGAACTGACATCTCTGAGGCGTGATGAGGTCGGTTCTGCAAGTGTTGGGAATGTGCAAACTGAAATCAACTGCTGTTACTGAAATGAAATGTCACTGTCAGGGTGAAAAATTGTTTTTGTGCTGACTCTGAGAGCAGCAAGAGGCAAGAGCAGGAACAGGAAACAAATAGGAAGGAGCAAATCCCTTCTTTTACCTAAGTCTTCCATAGCTTTTCTAGTACCTTCTACAGGCAGAGATTTACAGAAGACAACAGAACAAAGCAGAAATACGACTGGCAAGTCCCAGCCCCAGCACCTCAAACCAGAGGTTTATGCTGATAGTCATAACAATAACTGAGACAGCAGAAGTTAAAATGCAGAAACCCTAGAAGTTAACATGTTTGAAAATACTTTTTCATTAGCCTTTTATAATTTAAGTTGGAGGATGAAAGTGGAATTTTATGAAGAATTTGCTTTGCTCCCAGAGAATTGAAAGGTGATTAATTACTTAGTCAAAACATGTATAGTTTTAAAAAAAGTTTAGTTTTTTTTTAAAAAGCATCAGAATATTGTCAAATAGTGTCTCAACTTTCATCAAAACACAGAAGTCAATCAGTAAATGGTTCCATCTTGAAGTCTTGTTATCTTTGCTGTTTTATTAAAGATTAGTATTCATTTTCTTTCTTGGTATTCAGTATGAAATTTTTGCCTGAAATAGACAATAGCAAAACATAAAATATAAAACATGTATCAAAGCAATAAATTACTTTAGTATTTCTTTCCTTTTTCATGTTATAAAAGAATGTTCGATTTCAATTCTGAAATAATCTTATTCAGTCTTATCATGCTTTTATAATTTTCTCAAATCAATCAACACTTAGCAGTGCGAGGAGATGAAAGAAACTGGTCTTCTGTATATCCCTGTAAAAAATCTGAGAAGAGCATGAGATTAGAATAGCCATGAGCTAAACTATTGGAACCCTTACAAAAGCTACAGAAATTGCTTAACACAGGAATTCGCTCAACAACGAAATAACATTTAAAGGGAATTATTTATTTTACTTTATTAATGTTGGTGTTAAATTGTTCAATTGGGCATCATGTCAAAACTGGGCTTTTTGTTTCTTCAGGGGAAAAAAGTAGGCAGAAAGTTGATCAAGCAAAACAATAACAAATAAGATTTTGTAAAATAAGTAGATTTTAATTTCATCAGTTGCTAAAGTGTTATTATTCCCTCAAGTATGCTAAGTCAATTTTTCATATGCATCATTGCCTACCACTACAGTTACTTATTGTCCCCAATTTAGAGTCTTGCTTCTAATCTTATCTCTTTTAGATAAATTGGTAAATCTATATATTTTACCTGGCTCTCAAGATGATGTACTAGATTTTATTTTATTTTGAATTCAGCAATTCTGTTAGCTACTGTATGTTTCTTAAGAGTACTATAGAGTCACAGAGTTCTGTAAGTTTCTGATTCACTCTTTGGTAATTGTGCATTGGGGGAAATTTAACATTAGTTTGAAGTTTATACCTAAAATAAACTGTAATCTGTGTTTTTAATATAGAAGACTGAAAAAGACATTTATTGTCTTAATTTCCAAGGAAGAGAGGCCTTTGCCTTGTTTGAAAAAGAGAAACATGATTTTATTTTGATACAGTTAATTAAAGATATTAACCTTGATTTAAAAACATATTATCAAATGCTAAGGTTACAATCTTAGTATAAATCTCAATTTTAAAAAGCCTCAGCAAAATATTTAAACATTCTTATTTAAAGCAAAGAATAAACTATGGCATCCCAAAATGTTCACATATATTAAGTACCATGTTTTTACTTCTGAATAACAGTTCACCTCAAGATCATAAGTAATAATGAAAGTAATAATGGGAGTAATAGTGCTAGTTCTCATTTACTAGGAGAGAACTCTGTTGTCAACACTGTACTAGACTTTATTATACCTTTACTCAACAAAGATTTATTGATGAATTTCTGGGTATCATGCATTAAGTAAGACCACTAAGAGCTCGAAGATAAATTAGGAAAATGTTTTCAATATGACAATATGATGAGATAAACATAGGATATTGGGATATTGAAATGTTCTTTAAATTTTCCCTTTTTTTCAAATTCATGCATTCATTTCATAAGTATCTATTTTGCCAGGTATTGTGCTAAATGATTAATCAGAAGTGAATAGATGCAGACCAAATAGTTTCTGAATATGAGTTTATATATGGCGTAGGAGGCAGAAATTAATGAGATCAATACATAAGTAAATTTAAAACTGAACTGTTATAAAAACTTCAGTGAGGGCTACATGGCACTATGAAAGGGGAGGAGAGGGAGATCTGCCCTAATCAAAGAGGTTGGGAAAATGTTCTAAATGAGATCCAAATGGGAAACTACAGTGTGTTTGGGAAGAGAGGAGCCAGAATCTTGGCAGAAGGGTGGGCTAATATTAAGGCCCTGTGACGGAGGGTGGAAGTGGGAAGGAGTAGATATATTTTAGGAAATGAATGGAAATAAATGTGACCATTTTGGTAGATAAAACTCAAACCATGCAGATTCCAGTTGAAGTTATGGATTTTAATATTTATCTTAAAAATTAAGAGAACATTAATATGGCCTAGTCTCCTAGGTGTACAGGTGGTATTGTTGAACTATTGTGTTTTTCATTAAAAAAAATTGCTCTAGCTCCAGTAAAAAAATTGAAAAAAATAAGAGATGTGGGCATGTGTGGCTCTGGGAGACAATGTCAGAAACTATAGTGACCAATATTTGCTTTCAGTTCAGTGAGCTCATAGATCCATTGGAGCTAATCCATTAAAAACAAGAACTATTATAGAGGCTTAGCAATTTAAATAATAATTGAATGAAAAGCTAAGTAAGACTAGTAGTTAAGGGATCTGAAGTCTCTTTTATCATGGGGGAAAAAATAAAACAAACCCATGAATTTTGTTTTACACATGGTATGATTTTTATGCAGGAGCCCAAGATTGACTATAGAAAATTTTCTGGCTTGCAAATATCTGTTTTTTTATAAAGGTTTTTCTTAATGTCTGTGGGATTAAGAAACTCATCTACACAGCTATACATCTCAGATCTTTAATCATTGTTGGGTGTTTATTTGTTCCATATGACTTAAAAGTCTGCTGGGAAAAGTCAGACTTCAGTATTCATTTGAATCCATAAAAATGATGATGATAATAAAAACAAAATAATAGCTAATATTTAGTTTGCATACACAATGAAATAATACTTCCAAGTACTGTCTCAAGAAACAAAACTTTAAGGTAAAACTTATTATCCTAACATAGAATATGAGGAAATTCAATCTTGGAAAAGTAACTCACATAAAATTATATAGCTACTAATAAGAAGAAATTGAATTCAAGCCAGTGTCTGTTTGACTCCAGAACCCATATTCTAAAATCATACTTCCCTTTATTAGGAAGCAGGTGAGGAGGTGTTTTTGTAAATAGTGAGTAAAATTATTGTCTATTTTGCCACTTTTCAGCCACCTAGTTTATAGAGGCATTAAGTACAATAAACAAGGGTTATTTGAGGCGGAGAATAAAAACAAAATCCACAGAACTTTAATGAATGCTAGCAGAATCATAAGAAAATAGATATTCTTGATTAACACAAAGACTGCTGTTCTCAACTTCCTGTTACAAACCGCCAGAAAATGTTTTAAACAATGGAGATAAATATTTTGAAATAGTCTAGCCTCTTCTTTTCTCATAAGAGACAAATAGGATTGTAATATCTCCCTTTTGTTCTTTTCTATCCATTCTCCTACTTAAAACTTTTTATAGAATATTTTGTTTCTCTGTAAATAAATGAAAGGATTTCACCATCATTTAATTATATTATTTTTTAAAGTCTTTCTGGCATATAGAAAGAAGTAATAAAAATGAAACTGCTCAGATAGTACAATGATGGTATAGTAGAATATTTTAATCTCTTTCTCTAGAGTGCATTCAAAGCACCACAATTTCTCTTCATTATAAACAGAGTTGGAAGGAGCTTGTAATGGAAATTGAATGCCCTATGTGGGTTTATAAAATATATTTAGATGAGAATATGACACTCTTAGTTGTGAATATGAAAGACTAATTTTGTATTCAATGTTTTAAGAGCTGTTTAAATAACATTTATTATAGTGTGATTTTAGATTTAAGTTTTAATCATTGTTTTTCTCTTCTTTTAATGCTGCCCTCTGTCTATGGTTAGTCTTAAAAGTTAAGTTTTACAAAAAGAGCAAACAAAAAAATCTGAATATATCTTTTTAACTTTCCACAAATAAAAGTCTATTCAGATTAAAGAATATCAATCCCATCCCTTCTTTCTTTAATGATAGGTTCCAACTACTGGAAATAGCTAAGCTATATTCAAAGTTTATTTTAAGTTATGGAGCTAATGTGCAAGATAACAACACAGTTTATTTAATGCTTGCAAAGAAAGTACACTCCTGTCACTGGAAAACTGTATTAAGAAGTTCATGATATGGAGACATAAAATTCTGTTTTCTAATTCATACATTCTTAAAGCACTCTGAAAAGAAAAATAACATGCTAAAATTTTTTTGTTCTTTGTGGCTCTACTCAGGTTTAGATTAAACCCAAGTCTGCATAATATCCTCCACAGTTTGACAATACTCCCTCTGCTTAGTGCAAACCCAATGAAGCTTTTCTACAAGATAAAGGCTTGAGTTTGGGAAAGAGGTTGTAGAAGGATGTGGAGTTAAGAGTGGAATGGACAGTTGTAACCTCAATTTGTTAATTGAGATCATTGGTTAACTTTAGAGAATACCATATATATACAATTAAGCAAGCATTTCACACTTTTCTTCCTTGTTAAATGGTTTTGAGATACTCTGCTGGTCAGAAAATTGATAGGCAGGGTAAGCATGCTCTTGTTGCCTAATTAGCTCAGGTAGTACAATTACTGGTGTTCAATATCTATCAACAAAACAAAGGTGCTTTAAATGTCATATAAACAGTTGAAATAAAACACAAAGGGGTTTCACACAACTAGCCATTGGAAGGAAAACTGACTTTTTGTTAATCCTCTCTTGTAATTTAGAATCTCAATTTAGGGAAAGAAGACAGAAAGACAAAACTTTTGATTTTAAGTTGCCATTTCAGAGTTAGGCATCTAAGAGGGTGTTTACTTGCTTTATGAAACTTCACATTCACTTGGAATACTAAAAGAGTTATTCAAATAAATCAACTTGAGTGACATACCACAAATTCTCGCATACTGTAGTCTCTCCTTCCATGCTGTAAAGGCAACCAGGAGGCTTCAAAAACCAAGGATCCTATCCTAGAGAATCCAATAAAGTCTCTGCAAGTGCAAACAAGTTGGTCTTTCAGACTAAACTTATATTCAGGTATACATTTTTACAATGTTGTTTTCTTCTAATACCGCTTCACCAATTCTTACATATAGCCTTCCTATATACCTATCATACATCCATTTGGTTATCCAGCTGATAGTTTTAAAGTAACTACTTTGTGTTAGGATGGTAGTAGCATAGATTTGACATGCTTTGTATGCTAAAGAATGTCCCACGGTCATGGACCAGGCTGTGATGTACAGCCTTGGAGGACTTTTCAGTTTTTCCACCCCCACTTCCCTTATTCCTGGAAAGCTTCTCCTTGGACAACCCTGTGACTCAGGGGAACCTTGACTCCAGTCTGAGCTCTAGGTTGTGAGTGATCTGAGGGTAATTCCATCCCCTTCCAAGAAATCAGCTCAGAAATGGGCTACTCATCCACAGAGCAATTGAGGCAGTAGTAGAGATTTGCTGGAGCTTTTGGGAAAGTTATTCCTGTATGAATTGTATTATTCAACTTATTAAAGAGTTTCCTGAACTCTTTTCCTCTGGATCCTGTAAAGAATAAATGTCAACACAGGAAATGCCTCAACCATTTTTCACATTAGGGAAACACCCTGAAAAAGAAGGAAACACAGGGAGACACATTCGAGGCAAAAGTAGTACAAAGACACCAGGACCATGGATTAAGCTGACCCTCAGGAAACCCATCTTACCTCCAGACTTCTATCATTTTTATGTCAGTGTGTATTGCTTTTCTGTTACTTTGAGTCATAGTACTTTAACCGGTAGGTCAGAGAAATCCCTGCATCGAAAGACCAGTATAATGTGCCTCCAAATATTCAGAACCATCTTGTTTTGTTTCTTACTGCATTCTCATCTTTCTGCCACAATTTACCATGAGAAAAAAAAAGCAAACTTTCTCTTCTTGATAAGTCAAGATAACCTGCTTATTATTATATTATACAAAGGAATTTATTAGTTTATTATTTTTGTTAATGTAACACATGCCTATAGTTTATAAACCAAATAGTGCTAACATTCTTGTATATATCTTTTGAATGCAATATCTTCTTTGAATTCTTTGAGAATACCAACTAATTTTTTTTCTGAGAACTCCTATTCCTGGTATTGTTTGGATATGCTCTACTTCCTCCCTTTTTCTGTTTGTTTAGTATTTCTCTCTTAATAGGAGACTTTCATCAAATATTTGGTGATTTGGGGTTATTAGTTAATAGTTAAGATTAAGACACTAAAAGATAATGACAACTTTAAAAAAAACAAAAATACCTTAACATACTTTCATCAAGTAACTTCTGGTTTATTTTCCTCCTACATAACAAGTTTCAGTGTCTTTTATCTCCTTACCTGGCTTTTCCTCCTGTTTTTGAATTTTTTGAACTCTACTCTTTGCTGAAATACCCCATCCTCAGAGAATTCTCTAGGCAGCTTATTGAAAATGCTACTCCCCACCAGCCACTCACTATAGTCAGTGCTTTGGAGCACAGATCTTTATTTAAAATTATGTTACACAACTTTATGTGCTCATTATGGTATGTTTCCTCCTCCTGGCATCTAAGCTTCATGAGAACATGGATGAAGTCCTGATAAATCTGTGCTGCCATATGATAGTGTGCCTGGTACTCAATAGATTCTCATTAAATGTTCATTGGTTGAATGTATTATACCTAAATCAATACTAAGTTCGATGTGTCCATTCTTAAGGATAGATAGATTGTTCTTTTAAAAACTTTATTTTGAGTGGGGGGTAGAAATAGGAAGAAAGATCATCTCAACAGTGATTCCAGAGAAGTCACTATACTTTAAGACCTCTTAGGTTATATATTCAGTGTGTTCATGGCAGGCACTGTTAACTTGCATCAAAATTCACAAAGAATCTCCCTGTATTTTTTGTAAATTAATCTCAGCGCATATATCTTTAGCTTTAGGACCTGGATGATTGAGAAACTGAAATAATTCCTCTCTAAAAAAATAGTGATAAAATAGTGATGTATTCAGTGACTCTGTCATACTGTCAGATAAAGGACTAAGGGACTCTTGATTTAGTCTTGAGAAATTTTTAAAGCAGTTCCTTCAGAAAAGTGTTCATTTTGCTGGAAGCTACATTTGATAAATGATGTTCAACAAGGCGAATACTTTAAATTCATCTAAATCATTCCTTGTCTTAATAAACAAATCACTAAGAAAGAGGAGAGAATATTTAGATATTTCTAATACTGGCAAGTGCACATTCTATGTATTGGGGAGTTTCATTAATGTAGGAAAGGTGGGCTGAAAGCCTTTCTTACTGTTTTTGTTGTTCCTGTGAATTTAGGTCTTAGACTTCAACTAAAGGCAACACATGTTTATTGACAAGCTTTTGTGTGAAAGGTGCTGTTATATTTATCTACTGGGGATACACTGATAATCAATATGGAAAAAACTTTCCTCCTTGCAGGATGAACTCAATGTAAACAAATCTTTACAACACAAATAACAAAGTGACTATGTAACGTCACGTGGTATCGAGTGAAAAAGGAACCATTATTTCTGATTAGGAGGCTATGTGGCTAAGGACATTCCAGGAAATTCAAAGTACACTCTGAATGGTTGTTGGGGCTTTAGGGACCACAGGGTACTGTAATACATCTTACTATTGCAACTTTGATAGAGATTTAATGGCATTGAAAAGTTTGGGTTGAGTTTGCTGGGGCTACAAAGGTTGTAGAACAGAGCAGTTTGTGTGAGGGTATGCACGTGTGTGTTACGGAAAGACAGAAAGCCACTCTACTAATATTTAAGTAACGGAAGTCTTAATTGTATTCTTAAATGGGCTTAAAACCTCTATAGCTTGAATCAAACTAAAGTTTGATTTTTGGCAGTTGAAATTCAGGCTTATGCTGCAGGAATCTAAAAAGCTGTTGCAATATATCACTCCTATGTTTTAAAATGATCAGCAGGGTTGTAAAGTCTCTATAATGTATACGCTTTTAAATATACAAATGAGATCCTTAGTAAGCAACCCAAACTCTTTGTGACACATGTGCTTATCCTCCTTGATTATATTTATATTTCTGTAAAAGGGTGGTTTATAGAAAAAACCTCCTTTATCTTTATTTGAGATAAAGGAGGGGAAACAGGATTCATACCCATGACACTCCATACAAGTACAGTAGTAAATTTTCCCAAATTTGCTTACATTGCTTTGTCTCCTTTAGCCTGGGTACATGTTAGATTTTATTCCTCTGTAGCTTATAAGACATAATATTTATTAGCTGAATATTATGCTCAGATTGTTACCACTAGTTACTTTGATAGTAAATCTGGATAATAATAAAATACATTTTATTGAAAATAAATAAATAATTAAAAGTTGCTGCTGTTTTCTTCAGTCTGACTTGTCAAGAGGAAAGAAATGCTCATAAGCTAAAAGAAAACAAACATCTAAACTGAGAATAATCTATCACTGAAATGAAACAAAAACATTAAAATGTTATTTTTGGTCTCAATTCGATGGCTTATATTAGAAAGAATTGAATTTTTACAATAAGGCAAACTAATTTATTTTGTACTACCTAGATATTTATTTATGTATGTCAGTTGCTCATTTCTTATAAAATATTAATCTCCCCATGAGACAAAAGAAAATAATGCAAGCAATGAATGTGTCAGTACTTGGGTTATATATTATTTTTTAATTATCTCTTTATTTTTTGTAATTGCTAGGTTAACCTAAGATTCTAACTTTAGCCTTCGAGGACTTTAATTCTGAACATATAACAAAGGAAAAACAAAACCATGTGTCTCTGTGAGTGTACATCACTTTGAGAACTAGCTGTCAGACTTTCCTGGAAGGGTAATTAATAATTTATGAAAAATAGAAAACTCTCTCATCTCTGGGCATTTTGTCTCAGAGGTGTAGACTGAGGTATAAGACCAAAAAATCTATGGAATCTTACACAGCTACAGGCTTCCTGTTGATTTGGTGACCTGTAGCCTTGAAAAAAACAGGCTTCCTTCCTGACAAAAAGCAGGAGATGAAAAATTAAAAGTCAAACAGTTTGTCTGGAAAATAAAGACATGGCATTTGAAAGTGTTTTTACTTGTAGGAAAAATGCTGTATAGAGGATTAAATACCTTGTAAGACTTTGTATCCTCTTAAGTATAGAGTCCATATATTTTTCTGAACTAAAACTGTGGGTTATAAAACTTGTATTTTTTTCCTGCAATTATCATTTCTCTCTTTCCCTTGTCATCCTTATCCTAAAACTTTTAAATAATGCAAAAAATAATAGAACATATAGAAACTGTAGCCTATCCTAACACTTTGATATAAACACCAGTAATAATTTAGTGATTCACCTTTCACACATTTTTATATGGATATACATATATATCACATCATATTATCATTTGTTTCATCAGTATAAGTTTATTTTGCAGATTTTAAAGGTTTTCTTTTCTTTCAACTTCCAAATTCTTCTCTAAGTTACCAATTACCCATGAATCTTTTCATAACCTTTTCTAGGCTCCTAACATACAAAAACAATAATTGTAGAAAATTTTGGGAATTTTTTACTATATGAGGTCACATTACATAGACTGCTTCCTGCTCTCTGCCTTCAACCACACTTTGAAATTTCTGAATTAACTGGTAATTAAAAAGTTAATCAGTTCTATTTAATGGTATTGCTGAGCCTCAGTTAATCCAATCATTCCACTACTGATGGGTATATGCTTAGCTCCTAATATTTTATAACTACAAAAGATGTTGAAATGAATCTTCTATAATAGATATTGTAAGGTATATGTGCTTGTACTTTTATGGGAGAGATAAGGATTTTTAAATTTAGCTGCATATTGCTTTCCAGAAGAATACATTATTTCCAGAAATCATCTATATTACCTTCCATTTCATCTCATATATCAGTAGTTATTATTACTCTTCTTAATTTTGTCAGTCTGATAAATGAGTACTAGGATATTTTTGTTTTATGTCCATTTCCCTAATGACTAATGAGTTTGTAACTGTTTTCACTTATTCACTGGCCATTGGCTTGGTTCTTTTGTGACATTTCCATTAAATTTTTTCCCTTTTTCATTAGTTTTTTTTTAACTTTTAACTATCAGTTTATAGCTACTGTATTTTATCTTACGGGTACTTTTCCTTATTTGCATTGCTATTTCCCCAATCTCTCAGATGCATTTGATTTTGCTTATAGTATAGCATGTCATATAATTTAATTTTAGTCAAGTATATTTATGATTTCTTCATTTCCTTACTTAGAACTGAAATGCTTATCCTTAGCTCATTTTTAGCCTAATTGCCTACAAATTTTTATTTATTTATTTAATTTATTTCATATTTGAGTTTATAATTCATCTGGTTTCTTTCTTTACTATGGTGTGAGGTAGTGATAACCAATATCATTTTATTCTGAATAGCCATTTTATTAATATTAAATTAACATTCATTTTCCTCATTGAATTGAAATAGGAACTTTTTAATAAAATAAATTCACATATATATTTGCTTCTATTTCTGCATTCTCTACTCTGTTCTACTGATTTAATTGATTATATCTAAAACAAGCCTGTATTATTTCAATTGCCTTATCAGTTGTTAAAATTATATATTTTAACAACTGATAAGGCAAAGTTGTCATAATTATTTTTCTATTTTTATAATGTTTCTGTCTACATTTAATGTATTTTTCACATCAACGTTATGTTTATTTCATCCAATTCTTCCTTTCCCTCCTCAGCATAAATATTGAGGCCAATTTATATATTAAAATCTTATATTAATTTTGGAAGGGTTGTTATTTGTCTATCTAGTCAAGAACATGGTAAGTCTTTCTATTTTTAACTTTTATGTTTTTAGTAGAAAAGAATATCTGACATCAAGGATGCTCAGTTTGTTGTTGTTTTTTAAAATAATTTAGGCTTTTACATTATTTAGTTCTGGACTATTTGTAAAAGTGGATGCCTGTTTTGGATGCCAAATGGAATTCTAAAATCTCTTTTGTTGTCATTTACAGTTCTTTCCCATTTCAACCAAGACTTTTTTCAAATTTGACAACATTAATGTTATTGATTCTGGGATGGATCATCAAACTACAGATGATTTCTTGTCCAGGTATGGTTCTTCGAATTTTTGATGTCAACATGAAACTCATTTTTTCAGCAAAAAACAAAAAAATACACGCACATGCACATACACACACATGCTTTTTGTTCCTGGTAAATTTTAGATACTGTCCTTTTTGTTTAATGCCTTTTATTATCTCCATTACTTAGACTGCTTGAATCTCTGTGATTCCATTTAGTCTGGGACTTAAAAATGTTAATCAGAAGCAGGATGATTTTTTCCCCGTCAATTTTTAAGAGTATTGATCCTTTCAAATCTAAGAATGGAACTTTCCATGGTGACCTAAATAATCTGAACCTTGTAGATCATTTTGTCCTCCCACCTATGTTTAGTTTTGGTCTAGTCACATGCGTCAAGGCCTGCTTGCAAGCTCTCTGCAGTTCCCACTTTCTTCTGGGGCTTCAGGCTTTTACAGCAAACACAGCAAACCCACCTTTGCACATTTATCTTAATGCTGTACCTTCCAAGGAAACTTTAAAGGTAGTGCAGGATTTAATGTTAATCTGTACTCAGAGCTCTTCTCTGTAGCTAATCAAAATGGTGTTCCATTTATGTTTACCATGAACTCTACACTTCCCCAACCTTTGTAACAGCCCTGCTTCTTTCTTTGTTTAGTAAGAAAATTACATTTGCTTGCAATTTTTCCTTGCCAAAATAGAGATAAATTTACCTTGTGTTTTTCTGATATGTATGAATTATGATTACTTCAAACAAAACTAATAACCTCAAAAAATAGCCCTCTATCCTACATCCCTTTGGACTTCATGGAATTCTTAAATTTTACCAAACTTTCCAAGAATTTCAGAACCAAATTGTATAAATATACAGCATGAAATTTTAGCAAAATCTTCCTTCTTTCCCTCTTTTGCTTTTCTTCTATTGACACATTTACTGCTCACACTCTCTATCACTTCAGCTCACATCCTCAAATGCTACCTAAGTATTTCCATAAAATCAGCTGCTTTTCCCATAAGCTCAATTCTTCCATGCTTCATGCTCTCCAAAATAAATCTTTGTCCTGTGCCTTGTTCCAGTAAAGCTCTGGAAGGCAATGCAAAATAATTTGGTAAGGATTCCAACCAGGACATATTAAACAAACATGATATATTAGAAATTTCAAATGACTGAAAAGGAAATACTCTATAGAAATTAAAGGCCAAACCACTGACACTAGTAAGAAATTCATATGATCTTTCAATCTGACTAAAATTTAATTAATTTATTTGCACAGAGATGGTTTTACTTTTTTCAGTAAATTTAAGTCCTTAAAAGAAAAGATATTTACTCCCTTTTATAATAATGATTATACAATGAAAAGAGGAGAGCTGAATCATTAAACTGTGAGTCAGCTATGGACACATAGGGTTTTTTTGGTGCATTTTAAGAGGAAGAGAATTCATTCAACTCCTTGTGGAAGATATAACACAGCTGGCTAAGGCAGGGCATTTGGGTAGGACGAGGAATAGAGGCAGCTGGTAGCACAGAAATGCTAAGAACATAATTATACTCTCTTTTCTCTGTATGGCTTGAATAAAGTGATTTTAAATTTCCTCCAATAATTAAATGGTAAAAAGATATGCTAAATTTTGGAGTCAGTAAATGGTTTTGTCTCCTGGAGTTACATCTATTTTATTCAGTTTGAGGAAGCCAGTCTCTGCCAGTGGATTTTCCAGTGAAGCAAAGTGGTAAATTGGAGCACTGGAATTATTATTAGAAAACTAGTGTTCAGATTCCAGCTCTGCTTCTGCAGATTATGTGATCCTGAGTGTAGATAATTGCTCTGGGGTTCTGTTTCCTCAGGCATTAAATAGTTATGCTGTTCCTTCTGCTTATCTCACCATGTTACTCAAATGATACATTAGGTGAAGTATGAGAAAAGCACTATGTAAATACTGGCTGTCTTGTAATTGCTATAACTGCTGATAATAACATGTGATGATGACCTCTAGGACAAATTATGGTATATGAAAGATTTATATAAAAGCAGAGAACTTAAAAAAAGCACTGTGGTGGACAGATCTGAAGGAACCCCCAGATCCTCACTTCCTGATATCCGTGCCTTTCTGTAATCCCTTCCCTGAAACGTGAAGGGGCCCATGACTTGCTTGGAATATGACAAAGGTGATAAGATGTCTCATCTGTGATTGTGTTATGTCAAAGAAGACTCTGTCCAGATAACAAATGCACTTTTGAGTCTATGTATCCATTGCTGACTTTAAAAAACAAATTACTATGAATTCTCCAGCCCTAAGGAAGTGAACTCTTGCCAACAACCTGAGTGTGACATGGGATTCATCCCAGCTGAACTATCAGATAAGCACCAATCCTGGCCATCCACTTGCCTGCAGTCTTGCAGGGAACCCAGCTGAGCTTCACTCAGACTTCCTACCCACAGAAACTGAGATATTAAATTCATGTCATTTAAGCCATCATTATCTGTGGTAATTTTGCATGCAGCATAGAAAACTAACATAGGTAGCACTTCTCAATAATAAACTAGAGAATATCTCTTAACAATGTTTTTATTTAGCTTTATCTTTATCAGTCATGAACATTAACATTAGAAGAGTGATATATTTGTGTTAGCTAGAAAATATATTTAAAAAATTAAGTAGAAATACAAGCCCACCTCATTTTATTGTGGTTCACTTTATTGTGTCTTACAGATTTTGTGGTTTTTTTAACAAATTGAAGGGTTTTGACTACCCTGCATCAAGTGACTCTACCGGCATCATTTTTTCAAACAGCACTTGCTCACTTTTGTGTCTCTGTGTCACATTTTGGTAATTTTCACAATATCTCAAACATTTTCATTATTATTATATTTGTCATGTTAAGTGGTGACCCAAGTGATCTTTCATATCACTTTTGTAGCTGTTTTGGAGCCCAGCGAGCCACACCCATATAAGATGGCGGACTTGATTGACGAATGTATGTGTTCACACTGCTCCACAGATGGGCCATTCCCCTGTCTCTCGCCCTCTCCTTATGCCTCGATATTCCCTGGTACCAAACAACATTGAAATTAGGCCATGAAATGACCCTACAGTGGCCTCTACATGTTCAAGTGAAAGAAAAAGTCTCGTGTCTCTCGCTTTAAATCAAAAGCCAGAAATGATTCAGCTTAGTGAGGAAGGCATGTCAAAAGCCAAGAAAGGCTGAAAGCTAGGCTTCTTCAACCAAACAGCCAGTTGTGAATGCACAGAAAAATTTCTTAAGAAAAATCAAAAGTGTTGCTCCAGTGAACATGCGAATGGTGAGAAAGCAAAGCATCCTCATTGCTGATATGGAGAAAATTTTAGTGGTCTAGATAGAAGATCTAATCAGCTACAACATTTCCTTAAACCAACCCTAATCCAGAATAAGGTTTTACACCTTCAATTCAATGAAAGCTGAGAGAGGTAAGGGAACTGCAGAAGTAAAGTATGAAGCTAGCAGAGGTTGATTCGTGAGGTTTAAGGAAGGAAGCCATCACTGTAACATAAAAGTGCAAGGTGAAGCAGCAAGTACTGATGCAGAAGCTACAGAAAGCTATCCTGAATATGCAGCTAAGATAATTAATGAACACGGCCACACTAAATAACAGATTTTCAGTGTAGACAAAACAGCCTTCTACTGGAATAAGATGCTATTTAGGACTTTCATGACTAGAGGAAAACCAATGTCTGGTTTCAGAGCTTCAAAGGATGGGCTGACTCTCTTGTTAGGGGTAGTGCGGCTGCTAAGTTGAAGCCAGTGTTCACTTACCATTCCAGAAATCCTAGGGCCCTTAAGAATTATGCTAAATCTTCTCTGCCTGTGTTCTATATATGGACCAACTAAGCCTGAATGACAGCACGTCTGTTTACAACATGATTCACTGAACATTTTAAGCCCACTGTTGAGAACTACTGCTCAGAAAAAAGATTCCTTTCAAAATATTATTGCTCATTGATAATTCACCTCATCACCCAGGAGCTCTGATAGAGATGTACAATGAGATAAATGTTTTCAGACCTCCTAACACAGTATTCATTCTGCATGCATGAATTGAGGAGTCATTTTGACTTTCAATTCTTATTATTTAAGAAATACATTTTGCAAGGCTATAGCTGCTGTAATAGTGAGTCCTCTGATGGATCTGGGCAAAGTAAATTGAAAGCCTTCTGGAAAGAAAAGGATTCATCATTCTTAATGCCAGTAAGAGAATTTGTGATTCATGAGAAGAGGTCAAAATATAAACATTAACAGGAGTTTGGAAGAAGAGTTCATTTCAGTCCTCATGGATGACTTTGAGGGGCTCAAGACTTAAGTGGAGGAAGTAATTGCAGATGTGGTAGAAACAGCAAGAGAACTTAGAAGTAGAAGTAGAGCCAGAAGATTTGACAGAAATGATGCAATCTCATGATAAAACTTGAATTCAGGAGCAGGTGCTTCTTGTAGATGAGAAAAGAAAGTGGTTTCTTAAGGTGGAATGTACTATTGAAGATACTGTGAAGATTGCTGAAATGACAGCAAAGGATTTGGACTATTAGATAAACAGCTGATAATGCAATGGCAGAGTTTGAGAGAACTGACTGATTTTGAAAGAAATTCTTCTGTGGGTAAAATGCTAACAAACAGCATTGCATGCTACAGAAATTTAATTTATGAAGGGAAGAGTCAGTTGATGTGTAAATTCCAATGTTGTCTTGTTTTAAGAAATTACCACAGTCACCCCAACCTTCAGTGACCACCATCTGATCAGTCAGCGGACATCAACAATGAGGCAAGATAGTTGCACAATGATGATTTGCTGCAAGCTCACATGCTAGTTAGTAAGCTTTAACAATATAGTATTTTTAAATTACAGTATGTACATTTTTAAGACATACTTCTATTGTACACTTAATAGACTACAGTATGATATAACCATAAGTTTTATATTTACTGGGGAGCTTGCAATGTCTCCAAGGTATGCCTATAGCTGGGTGTAGACTCTTGATTGAGAAGGTAAGTAAGATCATTGGTTACTTTTGAGAGTATACTTTGGAGAATACAAACTGATATAAGAAAATTCAGCCAAGGGGCTGGGAGTGGAAGGGAGAGCTGCTACTTGTATTTCATAACATGAACAACCAAATATAGGGAAGATTTGGCATTCTTCTACGTCTAATTACAGTTTTAATGACTAGTAAAAAGTTATTTATTATAAAGATAACTTTCTATTTCCTGAACAATTAAGTAACAGAAAGCAACAAGGAGCTACCGGAATTACAGGTGACTGTGTAAATATTCAGTTAAATCTAACACACAATGATCAAGCATCTGCTAACTTTAAAACCACCACAATACATTAAAAGCTTATATGTACACATTAAAATATCAGCTTAAATGTCACCTCCTCAATGAAGCCTTATGTAGCTCTTCAGTGTGATCCAGGCTCTCTCAAGTTCATTATCCTATGTTTTTTTTATGTATTATTCAAGAACTTTTCAATCATTACCTGAAATTTGATGCTTGCCTATTAAATTATTATTTTTCCTGCCACTCATCCTGTACAATAAGAATGAAATCTCCATGAAAGAAGAGATTTGTCTGCCAGGCTCAAGTAAGTGAATGAAGAAATGAACAACACATAGATTAATGGAGCATGGAATCTGCCCAAGTGAATTACGAATAGACAGGGATAGTGGTTTAAAGGATGGAGTGATTATAGCCAGTGGGATTAGTAGGAGAAGCCCTAAGGTTTTCTGACTTTCTGGAAATGTTGTTCACACTTCTCACATGTCCAAACCCCACATATTTACAGTTTCTGCATATATACTACCCTTACACAAAAGTTTTATCAAGGTTTTTCCACCCTTGTCTCACCTTTCTTCTGAAACTAAGTTTGTTCTGTGAATATCTATGGCATGCTTCTTTGTCTTTGGCATTATTATAGGTGTTGGAGACAAATTCCTGAGCATGGGCTATAGTGTAGTGCATGAGGCCAGCTGTTAATCAAAAAACCACAAAATAAACATGTAATTATGAACAGTGATGGATATTAAGAAAGGGAGATTCTAGGAGTTCATGACTTGGTAGAGAGACTTAAATTACTCTAAGGTTGAAATGTCAAAAAAGGCTTTTCTTAAGGAAATTGGTCATTTGAGCCAAAATATGAAAGATGAGTTGGAGTTAACTGAGGTGAAGAATGGGGCATGGTTAAGGTGGAATTCTAGGTAAGGAGATCAACACACCCAGAAGTCAGGATGTGGCTGTGAACTTGAAGAACTAAATAAAAGGAAAGTTGAAGTTGGAATGGTGAGGGGATGAATAGCAGAAATAAATTCATCAGTCCTTCATGTCCTTTTGTGATTTCTGTCTCAATGAAGATACTGGACTTTCTTACTCAGATGTTGGAAGGAGATACTTCAACATGTTTTTTCTAAATGTTTGATAGAATTTTTTTTTTTATCATTTGTGTCATTACTCTTCTGAAGTAGATTTTAATTCTGGTATGAGAAAATAACTAATTTTTTTTTCTTTTGGATATGAGACACTAGTTGTCCCAATGTCAGCAGTTGATTTTTGTGGGTTGACCTTGTTCATGGACCTTGTTCATGAAACTTGAACAGTTTTGTTAATTTCAATTATTGTACAGTTCACCTTCATTGTTTATATTTGCTGGGATTGTTGTCTATTATATTAATCTTTTAATGTATTAGTCTGTATTGCTTTTTTTCATTTTTCTTACATAATTTCTTCCCTTTTTTATTACTTCCTTCTCGTTCTTTGGATATACTCAGTAGACCTTTATCAGAATTCTTGACTTGGATTCTGTATTATTTTAGAAGTGTTCAGTTGACACTGAGAAGATCCAATTAACGGGGAGTTAAGTCATATATATATTAATTATCCCTGAAAGGAAGGATTTTTGCAGTGAGCATCTTCAGTTATATAAGTTTTCTAGTTTTATCTTGGACCCAAGCTTTTCCCATGGTTTCTGGCCTCCATTCATAGGTGACATTTTTACCTTATGCTTTTTGCCTCAGGGTGTCTTAAAGCTACTCTAGCTCTAGATACTGCATCAACATACCAAAGTTCTAAGGAGGAAGGAGGCAGTCTGCAAATGAAAAGACCTTCACCTTTCATAGTCACTTTGTGTCATTAGAATAGAAAGTTATTTCCCATATTTTACCTAGCAAACTTTTCCGCATGTTCATGGGCCAGGGCTAGACACAGGCCCACTTCTACACATGGTAATGGGGTTATTTTGACTCATTTAGAAGTCATGATTTATTTTGTAGCTTCCTGCTTTCGCACAAGTATGGGTTAAAATAATCAAAGAATAAAGAGAGGAAAGGGAATGACTGCTGAATAGGTAATAAGGTTCTGTTACTAACACTTATTCCTTTAATTCTGAAGAACCAAAATTTCCTCTAAGAATTGCCTTAGATAAATATTCCATGAATTTCAACATACGGAATTTTATTCACAGTTCTAAATGTTTTGTATTCATTTTGCTATCTTTTTCAAGCCATCTTTTAAAAATGTTTCTGTATTTTTCTTATCTAAATCCTTGTTCTCTTTCTCTTCACTCTTTGTTTTTCTCTGTTTCCTTGGTAAAATGAGAAAAGCTAGAAAGCTGGTTAAGTCCATCCACTGTGATCAGACTTATTATTTTCCTTTTATAATTTTTTCAGTTTTGCTTTATAAATTGTAATATTTTGTTCTTAGTTCACACTGTTTGAATTGCTATGTTTTCGTAGTGAAACCTGTCTTTTTTGTTCATTGACTTTCTCAATCGATTCTTCATATATCTAATATATATAATTATACACTTACATACTATTAATTTATAAATTTACATGCATACATATTTATTACATATACATATTATTTTTCTTTTGGTTTATCTTATCAACAGGTCTGTAACTCCACCAGCTTTTCTGGTTTATTATTTGCTTTGAGCAAATTTTGCCTTTGTTTTGCTTCCAACTGCTCTGCTTCCTTGTATCTTTTCAATGTTACTTGTAAACACTATTTAACTGAATTTTGGGTCCTATTAAATTTGTTAATCTTGTAGTTCTTTTTCACATACTTATATTTGGTTCTTTTTCAAATCAAAACTTTCACATATTATTATTTTTATTACTATTATTATTACTAATGTATTTGAATTTATTTCTCTATCTTCATGTCATTAGATTGTTTGGAATATTTTTTATTCAATTTTTTTTTATCTCCTGGTTTGAATGTGATGTATGTAAATTTTATCAGGTTTATGTGCATTTGTTGTGTGTGTGTAACCTTAAAATTTTAACTTTACATTTGACCGAAGCAAATCTAAAGTTAACATTTATATCCTCTTTCCAAATAATATAACTTGTAACAAATTCTAAGAAATTCTAATTTACTAAATCCAATAATGCTGATTCAGATGATGTTTGAAATAATTCTAATTAATTGAACATAATCTTTTTCCAATTTACATTGTTAGTTCCACTTCATTTTTTAAATACCCTCTGCTACCAACCCAAATTTGATATTCTTCTTTACCTCTTGCATTGCACTTCGTCTTAAAGTTAATCCTTTAGTAATTTTTGAAGCATGTATTTGTGACTATTAAATACTGTCTTTGTCTAAAAATACACTTACCATCAACCTTAAGCTTCAGGTTTGCTCGTTATTTGTTATTTTCTTTTTCTTTGTGGACAATATTTATTATCTCCCTTGTTACTTTAAATATACTCTTTAATGGTCTTTGGTGTTCTGCATTTAAGAGTAGTGTGAATTTTTTTATTTCTTTTCAGAATCAAACATGTTTGGCCCTAGGAAAAAAATCTGAGAATTCATATGTTCTAACATCTGTGGAAATTTTTAGCCTTTATCTATTTGAATATTGCTTTTATTCTCTCCTTTCTGACCTTCTCTGATATATTAGAGCCTCTCATTTTACCCTTCATGTAGCAAATCCTTTCTTAGTGTCTTTTCCTCATGGTTATGCCTCCTTCTGGGTAATTCTTCATATATATATTCTAATTCACTAACACTCTCTTTAGCATGATCATTGGGCTGCTGAATCTATACAGTTATTATTTTATCCCCTTAGCTGTTTTTTTTCTAAAAGTTTCCTTTTTTTCTTCAAATCTGCCTGTTCTGTTTTCATAGAATTTTGCCTTTTTACATAGCATCAGTTCTTCCTTTTATTTTTAAAATTAATTTAAACATACTTTTTTGACTCTATTTCTTAAGTCTCTTTATCATTTAAATGGCTTACTGAGCAACTAACAATTCCGCATGAGTAGATATGTTCAATTCATGTATTTCTACAGCAACATTAAGGACATCTTTGCCATTTAGAGTACACAAGAAACTGTCATAAAGCAAATTGGTCTTGGATTGGTCAAGTTTGTCTGGTGAGTATTGGCTGTCTGTTGGTTGAAGTCAGTTATAGGCTAAAAGGGTTTAGAACCTCACCTTCTACCCTTTCTTAAGCTTAGTTGTAGGTAGCAAGTTAAAATGAAACAAAGCCTCAGATTCAACTCCATAAAATGAAGAGACATTTATAAACACACAGGAAGATACAGTCTTGAAACCTGTCCATATCTGAGAGTAGATCTCTATTTGGGCTCATGAACACCTATCAGCATTTTGCACGAAAGGCTTAGTTTCAGGGGGACTTGGAATTCTAAGGGAGTTATGTAAGCTGTGTAATCAGGTCAGGTGGCAGGAAAGAGTGGACAGACACAGAGACAGCTAGCTCCAGGCCTTGAATGACTGGCATAGAAAAGCAGGGTTACTGGTCTAGATGAAGCATGGGAAGTTCTGTTATGTGACTCCTAATCAAATACATGTCTTTAGTGATGCATTCTCTAATCAAAACATATTTTAAATGTGCAGATTAAGACATTATATATGTTATTATACACCACCAGTTGATCAGGAATACCTTTAGCACACACACACATCATACTAAAAATTATTTCAAAGTTAATAAATTCACTAAAAATATTGCACACACTTGATAATCTGCATAATCCCCAAAGAGATGCTATTGAAGGTTCACTGAGAATTTATTTCACCACTTATAGATATTATAACATATAAAAACAATGATATACTAGATATAATTTCTAATACATGATAACATTATAATATAATATAGTAGTATACTATGTAATAAATCATTTAAATACAACTTCAAAAGCCAAACTTTAAAACCTCTTAGTGTGTGTGTGTATGCGAGAGAAAAAATATTGATATAGAATCCTAAAAGCTTCTGGAACAAAAATGGACAAATCTCCTCATGGAGCCTAGAGACTTTCTGGTAGGGAAAGAAGCAGAACTTCAGTCCCTGTTCCCTGAAAGCTAAATAGCCTCATGATCATAAATTTGGTTGTCCTGATGAAGGCTCAGTGAGAGGGAGAGTCAATGAAGCTGCCGAAGTTTTTTAAAAAGCACCGTAGATAATGGTTTTCACTTGTACTTGCTGTGTTCAAGCTGCATTGTTAAAGGATAGTAGGGCTCTGAATCCATGAGCTGGAGGTTACCTTAACTTGGCTTACATAGGTTTCCCTAGGACTTGGACTTGAGCCTCTGGTGATATGGCCATGTATTTGACTTTTAAAAGGCAGTGATTTGAGAGCACAGACAGTGGTCATGCATGCACGGCAGGAAGGGCTGGACCTTTCTTCCTCAGTCCTTGAATGGCCGACCTGGATCTATTGCATTAGGTCCATCTGAGCAGAGGTACAGCAGCAGCCCAAGGTCCTGAGTCCAGCGTTGTATTTTAGCCTCATAGCAGTCACAAGTGGAGGACCTTTCTCAGACTGGAATTCAAAAGAGTTGGTCATCAAAGTGAGAGCTGCTGGAACTCATTCTCAATATAAATAGCCATTCAAAAACTTGAACTGCCTGGCATCAACAGGGAGAGGTGACCTAGGAAATATGGGGTCTATTTGGTAGTTGAGTCAGGGATGGAAGAGTGGGACCTTAACCCATTTTGATTAGAAGATTCCAAGAAAGTTATTTCGTACTAGGAGATGGTGAACAGTCAAATTGTTGCATGTCATCTGTCACTCAGAAGAAATCTCAAACACTGGACTATCCTTATCAAAATTGGGGGATTAACAATCCAATCAGGGGTTACCCTTTGTTGGGACTCCATTTTCAAATAGTTTAACTGCCTGTCCTCCTGAACCTATAACCCTAATCATTATTATTGGTATTAAACTTTTATACCAGACTAGAATCTTATAATACAGGCTGGCATGTTCTCTGACATTCCTTTTCTCTGCTGTGGTGTTATGCAGCTCTGCTTCCTTGAATCTCTTTTTACTGTCCTTTGATGCTCCTTATGAAAATATTTTTCTTCCTTGGCCATGCCATAAATCTAAATTTATTACTCCCTTTGCTATTGTTCAATGTTTAACACTAATAAAAATGCTACTTAGCATTCACATGAAGGTTCATATTTTTAAAGTGCTTTACAAGGACTATTACTCGGGTCTTTTATAACGAGAGTATTTTCAGAGGCAGTTTGTATGAATATTCAGGAGGTGTTATGAATGTGAAGCTAAACTCGGCTGCTGTGATGATCTGGAATCCAGGCATGCGATGCACAGAGATGGAACAGTGGTGATCAAGGAATCACAGGCAAAAAAGGGGCATTTGTATGGTATTTAGGTCAGTATGAATGTTCATATCCATAACTACTTACCTATTCATGTATTATTTAGGCAGATTATTTTTATAGAGGACAATACTTATAAAATATGGTTTCAAACCACTTGAGTCTCTCCTTGTTAATATGACATTTATGAAGCTATTTTTTTTTTTTAGTTGAGAGCAAGCTTCTGTTTGATTTAAAGCCAGAATTTTTTACTTAAGATTTCTGGTGGTATTTGTGCTTTGACTTAGTTCATTATGGCTGTGATTTATGTTGAATTATGCTGATAGAGAAAATGTTCAGTTGTCTTCTTCAGATATTCATAGGTAGTCTGAAAGCAAAATTCATTTCCTTACACAGTGCACTCAAATTCTTGTCAATAAATGCAAAAAATATGTTTAAGCTGTTAATAATTCTGTCTTTGGTTTTGTCTGTATATGTAAATTCACCAGTAGTGCTTCAGAATTAGTAATCTCACGTATCACTCAGAAGCTTTTATATCACAAGAGAATTTCTGTATAGGAAATACATATAAGAGGAAATTACATTTTTTGCCTTATTCTCCATGTCCAAGATCAAAATGTACTGAGAGTAAGGATGGTGTCTCATTATTCTTTTATTCTTCAGTGATTAAATAGTCATTGGCATATTTTAGGTACTCTAGAAATGTCTGTGGGATGCTAGGTAGTTACTGTTTATAGAGGAACATTATTTCAAATAACAAATAGCTTTTGAGAGAGGATTCTGCTAGGCTAATGCTGATTTCATGGATTTATTGGCTGTCCACTGCTTGGAATCATGCCCAAGCTTTCCATCCCACTCAACATTTAATTTAATTGCAGACGGTAGTCTGCACGACCTTTCTCTAATCCTATATGATACCATTCCTTGTCCTCCTTGTCCCCAGTCTTTAATCACACAGGTCTGTATTCTGTTCCTTGACTCAACATTTTATGCCCTTCGTGGGGCTGTTTGCCTTCTCACAGACTGTCCCAGGGGTATTCACTTGTCATCCGGTCTCATCTGAAACGGCCTCCCAAGGGAGGTCTTCCTGAGGAGTCACATCACGGGTTTTAAGACAAATCTCATCTATAACTGCACTTTTCTTTAAGCTGTGGATTTATTGCTACAAAGTCTTCAAAGAAAATAAAAGACGTTGTGTTTGCAGCAGTTTTAGGCTCTGTTATCTAGAGTTGCATGGCCCTTGCCTTAGAACTCAGTTCTTGAAGACATTTCTATGGGCACTTTAAAATGCATCGAAGATGGTAGAAGTAATAATCAATTTAGTAAAAAATGACTGTGGTTCCTTTTCTGCTGTGTCAGTGGACAAAAACTCCCCGGGGAACGCTTTCTAACTGTGTCCCATCATTGAAGTAAACCTGTCTGATGGCTTCCTTCCGGGCCACACACCACTGAAAGAATGAACATCTGTCCAGGCAGAATGAATATCTGGTGTGACAAATTTGAACCAAGAGTCATCACACAAACTCAGTTTTCTCCAAAAACCACACACTACTCCTATATCTTCAAAGATGGTTGGTTTAAAGTTTTTCCCATTGAAACTAAGCCTGTCTTGGTGCTTATAATGTATAATTTTTCTGTGGAATACCTAGAAATTGTAATTGTGCATCCCAAGGCAAGGTATTAAAAACTGTTCTTGTTCTGAAATGTTTGCCAGTCAAAGTTTAAAAGACATTAAACAAAGTACAAATTCTATGGCATAGACTTCGGATCACAATCTGTGCTGTCCAGGTGTCTCAGAAAATGACTTTTTAATTGTAAAATGAAAGTAAGAATGAGCAGTCTCATAGTGTTGATATGAGAAGTAAATGAGATAATTGAGATAGGTTGAAGCATAAAATTGGTAACATATCCATTATTATGACAATGTCACTTTCTCATACATTTTCTTCATGCCAGATGCATGCATATTACTATAGGAAGGTGGTTTTTTAAGCAGCATTTTTACCTTCTAAGTGGGCTGACATTTCCTCATTTTCTCATTTATATGCATATCATTTCTATTTTTGTTCAGTTTTAATTAATCAATCATTTCTATTTTTGAGTATTTTTTTCACTTCCCCCAGTCTTTTGATATCAGTCTGACACTCCCAGAATTTGTCAAAATAATTAGAAATGTTTAATGAGTTTACAAGACAATTAACTTAATGCCATATGATAACTGCCATGGAGTTCAGTTGATAGGCTTACATTAATTCATTTGAGTATTCTTTTATCTTTGTGCAAAGCTTTAGAACTTTGGAGAATTATTTCACTATCTGGTGGCATTAAATCTCAAAGTTTCAACTTACAACGACAAAATCTATATTTAATCATTATTTTTGTTCCTAGTATTTGGAAAAAATACCTTTTACTTTACTTCCTTGAAATTGGATATTACTCTGGGGAAAGGGTGCAATTATTGTTTTAAATTATTTTTTCTTCATTTGTTTTCTATAAATCAACATTCTCTTATTTCATTTGTACACATTAAATGTGCTTGATTTTTCCATCTTGTATTTAGTATGCATTTGATGCCTTTGGCAGATAATTGCTGGCTCAGAAATACTGGATTTTAATTGCCTCTTTCACTAAATGGATTGCCTAATTACTTAATTTAAATTTTTTTGAATTATTCTTTATCTTGTAGTTCTCAAATACCCCCTTTGAAAAGATACAGTTGACAAAAACATCAAGTTCACAAGAAAATAAATGTTTGCATCTCAATCTGGAAATTTCCTATCTTGAACAACCTTACTTCCTACCCACTTTAGTTGAGTAAGTTAAGTTGGCACCCAAATCTAGTTGTTCCTGGTAAACTGAGAAATATGGGCCATAACATGTTACTGAGTAACCACACTTTTCTCCCACAGTCTGAAATAAATCACCAGTCGTAGGTAGAAAAGTCCCCTGATACTGTAAGAGTTGGTCTGTTCTGTTTCTTGTCATACATGTAATGATTAAGAAAAGAAGTAATACTTTATCTAAATTCCTCTCCTTGGTAGAATTAAGCTGGTGGAAAATGCTGAGTTTCTAGAGGAATGGATGGAGTAAGCATTAAATGTCATCCAATAACACTATCACTGCATTCATTTCCTTCTCTGCCTTAAGTCAATTCATTAACAGCAAACTTGTGTGATCATAGCATTAAACACACTGTGTTTTAGATATTGGCTAAGTGACCATTTGCTTCTGTGATAACAATTTCAAGGAGATTTTATACAATCTAGAGAGGTCTTTAATGTTGAAAAAACAAAGAGCAGGCTTGACACAGTTCCATGTTTCTACATTACTAATAATTGAGAATTAGCTGAAACTCAGTTAACGCACAACTACTAAAGTTTTTTTTCATGTGTTTGTTTTGGTAGTGATAAAGTTAGTTTGTATATGGGGATCCAAAAACTGGAGGCCTCCCCAGTGGCCTGGCTAACATCACAAATCTAAACTTAAGTTAGTCTGCACTTACCAGAAACACTTGTCAAGGAATCCTAAGGTACACCAATCACAATCCTCCCATTCAGCTTTACTACCTTAACTTATACTGGAAAATAGGCCCTGCCAGCCATGTGAAGAGAACGCTGATCTCCCAGCCAGTTGTGCCCTGTGTCCAGGTTGCTTCTTCTGAAACTCTATAAAACTTGCTCTTGCCCAAAGTCCCTTGGGAAGAGTGCTCTATTTCTATGGGGCACAGTGCTCCCTCATCCACGGATTGTCTTCCCTTGACTAAAGGACATCAAACTAGTTACTAAATTGTTTCAGTTTTCTCATTTGATGGTTTGGAATGGTAGAAGTCTGTAATTAGTAGTAGGCAAAGGCTAGCTACTCTTCTAGTTCACTACCAGAGTGCAACAGAAGTCCTAAACCAAATCTATCTACGTAGACACACTACTTAGTAAGCAGGCTGTGAACAGTACCACAGCCTGTTCCATGAGCTCAAAGAAATTTCACCTTTTAGCCTTTATAAATCCACCTTGTGTGAAAGGTTCCTCTTAAGCAAATGCAGCAGTATCCTGACAGAGCTTTTGTCTAGTCATCTAAAAACCTAGATTGATTCTAAATCAATCAAGAATCCTCAGAACCCATGATGGAAGACAGTGTCTGCTGTTATAGGTACATACAGGTCTGCTGTTACAGGGATGGATGAAGAATCTGATAAAAGTTTTAGACTTGGCAAGGAAATGTCTCTAATTTATTTAATCCACACACTTTAAAAAACATATCTCACCAAGGAGAGTCTTTTTAAACACCCCTTCTGCTCACAAGCTACTAATTTCACCCATGAAAACCCATTTCTAATGCTTATTTTGCTAATTAGGAACATTTCTGGCATTGTTCAAGATAAGAAGAACTGTAGATGTAGATGCTGACTCCAGAGTGGCCTTTCTGGTTAAAGGCAAGCCTGTAATGAACACCCTGAGGGGGAGGATTTACACATTAGGAACAACTGTCCATGAAGTGTAATTTAGATTACCTAACACCTACATAATATCACACTTTCCAAATAGGAGGTGATGACTTAGAGATGTGATAGCATTGATCTTCTCTGACCAGGGTCAATGTGCCATCCTGTTTTCATCCCAGTCAACCACAATGTGTTGTGTAGAGCAGGTGTTGAAGGAGAGTAGGTTAAATACAATTTTTTGTGGGCAGAAGTAAATGATAAAAATGAGGAATTAACTATGAATAACTCATCCTATCAATCTTAACGGGATAAACGGGATTTGCTCATTCCCTTTAAAAGTACCGTGATGTAGATTACTCAATCCTCAGCATCAATTCAATTTTTTTTAATCAAGAGGTGTAGAGATTATTCAATAAACTAAACACTTTGAAGATTGTTCTGAACATTCAAAAATATGTACTATAGAATTCTTAATGCATTACATCTGTGCATTCAATGCATTTATTGATGTGACACAGAGGGCACTGAAGATAAACTTAAGGCAATCATATTTCTAAGACCAAAACAGTAATTGTTATTTAATCAGTGTATATCATTACAGGAAATTTGATCATTATGAATGTATTCATTATGATACCTCTTCTTAATTCTAATAGATTTTTGTATCTTCTTCCCATATAATCTTATATATCTCATCTCTAGTATTCATACCAAGCATTATTTATTTATTTATTTATATTAATATATCATTGATATATGCTTTTATGAAAGTTTCACATGAACAACACTGTGGTTATTACATTCACCAATATTATTAAGTCACCCATATTATTATTTCCCTAATAATTAGTGATGTGGAGCATCTTTTCATGTACCTGTTGGCCATCTGAATTTCTTCTTGGAGGAGTGTCTATTCAGATCCTCCACCCATTTTTTGATGGTGTTATTTGCTTTTTGGGTGTTGAGGTGTGTGAGTTCTTTATATATTTTGGATGTTAACCCCTTATCAGATATATCATTTATGAATATATTCTACCATACTGTAGGATGCCTTTTTGTTCTACTGATGGTGTCCTTGGCTGTACAGACGAGTTTGATGTAGTCTCAATTGTTCATTTTTGCTTTTGTTTCCCTTGCTTGAGGAGATGTGTTCAGGAAAAATTTGCTCATATTTATATTCAAGAGATTTTTGCCTATGTTTTCTTCTAAGAGTTTTATGGTTTCATGATTTATATTCAGGTCTTTGATCCATTTCGAGTTTACTTTTGTGTATGGAGTTAGACAATAATCCAGTTTCATTCTCTTACATGTAGCTGTCCAGTTTTCCCAACACCAGTTATTGAAGAGGCCCTCATTTCCCCATTGTATATCCATGGCTCCTTTATTGTGTATTAATTACCAATCTGGATGCCTTTATTTCTTTGTGTTGTCTGATCGACATGGGTAGGGCCTCCAGTACTGTGTTGAAAAGAAGTGGGGAAAGTGGACTTCCTGGTCTTGTTCCCTATCTTAGAGGAAAAGCCTTCAGCTTTTCATTGTTAAGTATGATGTTGGCCGTGGGTTTGTCATATATGGCCTTTATTATGTTGAGGTACTTGCCCTCTATTCACATTTTGTTGAGAGTTTTTAGCATGAATGGATGTTGAATTTTGTTGAATGCCTTTTCAGCATCTATTGAGATGATCATGTGATTTTTGTCCTTTTTATTGATGTGGTGTATGATTTTGATGGATTTTCAAATATTGGGATGTCCTTACATCCTTGGAATAAATCCCACTTGATCATGATGGATGATCTTTTTGATATATTTTTGAATTTGCTTTGCTAATATTTTGTTGAGTTCTTTTTGCATCTGTGTTCATTAAGGATATTGGTCTATAATTTTCTTTCATTTTTGGTGTATTTGCCTGGTTTTGGTATTAGAGTGATGCTGGCCTCATAGAATGAGTTTGGAAGTATTCCTTCCTCTTCTACTTTTTGGAAAACTTTAAGAAGGATGGGTATTAGGTCTTCACTAAATGTTTATAAAATTCAGTAGTGAAGCCATCTATGCTGTGGGTTTTGCTTTTTGGTAGTCCTTTATTACCAATTTGATTTCATTGATGGTAATTGGTCTGTTCTTATTTTCTGTTTCTTCCTAGGTCAGTCTTGGAAAATTTGCATTTTTCTACAGAGTTGTCCATTTCTTCTAGGTTATGCAGTTTGTTGGCATATAATTTTTCATGTTATTCTTTAATAATTCTTTGTATTCCTGTGGTGTCCATAGTGATTTTTCCTTTCTCATTTCTGATTCTGTTTATCTGTGTAGACTCTCTGTTTTTCTTGATAAGTCTAGCTGGGGTTTATCTATTTTGTTTATTTTCTCAAAGAGCAAACTCCTGCTTTCATTGATTCTTTCTGTTGTTTTATTCTTCTGGATTTTATTTATTTATGCTCTGATCTTTATTATGTCCCTCCTTCTACTGACTGTAGGCCTCATTTGTTCTTCTTTTTCTAGTTTCATTAATTGTGAGTTTAGACTGTTCATTTGGGATTGTTCCTCTTTCATGAGGTAAGCCTGTGTTGCTATATACTTTCCTCTTAGAACTGCCTTCACTATGTCCAACAGATTTGGGGATGCTGTGTTATTGTTTTCATTTGTGTCCATATGTTGCTTGATTTCTGTTTTTATTTGGTCGTTGATCCCTTGATTATTTAGAAGCATGTTTTTAAGCCTCCATGTGTTTGTGGGCTCTTTTGTTTTCTTTGCATCATTTATTTGTAGTTTCATACCGTTGTGGTCCAAGAAGTTGGTTGGTACAATTTGAATCTTTCTGAATTTACTGAGGCTCTTTTTGTGGCATAATATGTGATTTATTCTTGAAAATGTTCCATGTGCACTTGAGAAGAATGTGTATCCTGCTGCTTTTGGGTGGAGTGTTCTGTAGATGTCTGTTAGGTCCATCTGTTCTAATGTGTTATTCAGTGCCTCTGTGTCCTTACTTGTTTTCTGTCTGGGTGATCTCCTTTGGAGTGAGTGATGTGTTGAAGTCTCCTAAAATGAATACATTTTACTCTATTTCCCCCTTCAATTCTGTTAGTATTTGTTTCACATATGTAGGTGATCCTGTTTTGGGTGCATAGATATTTATAATGGTTATATCCTCTTTTTGGACTGACCCCTTCATCATAATATACTGTCCTTTGTCTCTTGTGACTTTCTTTGTTTTGAATTATATTTTGTCTAATGCAAGTACTGCATGTCCTGCTTTTTTCTCCCTATTAGTTGCATGAAATATCTTTTCCATCCCTTCACTTTTAGTCTGTGTATGTATTTGGGTTTGAAGTGAGTCTCTTGTAGACTGCATATGGATGGGTCTTGTTTATTTTATCCATTCATTGACTCTATGTCTTTTGATTTGTGCATTTAAAGACAATTTACATTAAGGTAATTATTGATAAGTATGTACTTATTGGTGTTGCAGGCTTTACATTCATGGATACCAAAGGTGCGAGGGTAGCTTCTTTACTATCTAACAGTCTAATTTAACTCACATTACTATTAAAAATGCAATCTAGAGGTTCTTTTTTTTATCCTTTTCTTCCTCTTCTGTTCTTTATATATCAGGTGTCATATTCTGTACTCTTTGTCATACCTTTTCTGACTTTGTGGGTAGTTGGTTTAAGTTTGCATTTCTTTAGTTATTAAGTGGTCTACTTCCTTTACTCTAGTTTTTTCTCTGGTGACAGCTATTTAGCCTTTGGAACACTTCCATCCATAGAAGTCCCTCCAAAATACACTGAAGAGATTTTCTGTGGGAAGTAAAGTCTCTCAACTTTTGCTTATCTGGAAATTGTTTAACCCCTCCTTCAAATTTAAATGATAACTTTGCCGAGTAGAGTATTCTTGGTTCAAGGCCCTTCTGCTTCATTGCATTAAATATATCATGCCACTTCCTTCTGGCCTGTAAGGTTTCTGCAGAGAAGTCTGATGATAGCTTAATGGGCTTTCCTTTGTAGGTGATCTGTTTTCTTTCTCTGGCTGTTTTTAATAGTCTGTCCTGTTCCTTGATCTTTGCCATTTTAATTATTATATATCTTGGTGTTGTCTTCCTTGGATCCCTTGTGTTGGGAGATCTGTGCACCTCCATGGCCTGAGAGACTATTTCCTCCCCAGACTGTGAAAGTTTTCAGCAATTACCTCCTCAAAGACACTTGTAATCCCTTTTTCTTTGTCTATTTCTTCTTCTGGTACCTGTGTAATGTGAATATTGTTCCATTTGGATTGCTTACACAGTTCTCTTAATATTCTTTCATTCCTACAGATCCTTTTTTCTCTTTGTGCCTCAGCTTCTTTCTATTCCTGTTTTCTAATTTCTATATCATTTACCATCTCTTCCTCATCTAATCTACTTTTTAATCTCAATTGTGTGTTTCATTTTGGGTAGTTTATTTTTCAAAGTTTCCATCTCTTTCTTGAATTCCTTCCTGAGGTCTTGAATATTTCTCTGTAGCTCAGTGAGCATGTTTATGATTTTTATTTTGATATCTTTATCAGGAAGATTGGTGATTTCATTTTCACTTGGCACTCTTTCTTGTGTTTGTGGTATTTTGGTTTGTATCAGGTGGTCTTGACATTTCATATTTGCAATGAATAATATAGAATAACAACTTTGTGTAGGTGGACCCCTCCAGTGCCCAGAAGCTGTATTCTCTGGACCTGCTCAGCACCTGAAGAGATGGTGGGGGTCGCAGGCTAGTGGAACTGGTGCCTACCATGAGGAAAGAGTTTTTTCTTGCTTCCTGGCTCCAGGGCCTGTCTCCACTGCCAGGGCCTGTGGGCCAAGCACACACAGAGGAGCCTCTGTGCCACTCCCCTGTAGCTGCCATAGGTGGGGTGCCCTTTGCCTTTCGTGGTACAATGCTGGGAGCAACAGGTTTGTGAGCTGGTGCCAGCCAGGAGGAATGAGCATCACGCTACATGTCACATTGGGGGGCCTCAATGCTGCATTGCCAGCCAGGGTGATGGAGCACCTGAAGCCTCTGAAAGTTTCCCCTGTGCTGGGCTGAGTGTGCCAGGAAAATTTTGTCCACCTCTCCTTTCTCCTGAGCAGCAAGCTCTGTGTAATCTTTGTCCCTTTATGACCCCTCTCATTGTTGGAAAGTCTCTCATTGTGCCCACCTTTCTTTTGTTCCAGAGCAGCCATTTGTGGTACCTGCTCTTCGCAAATGGCTGAAATCTCAGTCACTCCAGGTAGTCCACCTGTCTTTGCTTTCCAACCCCACTAATTTCCAGAGCACCATGTAATGTAGGTTTGTGCTCCCAGAGCAGATCTCCAGGGCTCAGTGTTCAGCAGTCCTAGGCCTCTACCCCCTCCCCACTCTGTTTCTCTTCCTCCCACCAGTGAGCTGGGGTGGGGGAAGACTTGGTTCCCTCCACATCGTGACTTTGCTACTTCATCCTTTTCTGTGAGGTCTTCTCTTTTCCCGAGCTGCAGGCAATCTTTCCAAGTCTTCTTTCTTGTTGCTCTTTCAGGATTAGTTGTCTTTGCTATATTTTCATATTATATGTGGTTTTGGGATGAGTTTTCTGTCTCACTTCTCATGCCATCATCTTTGATGCTCCAAACCATTTTATTTGTGATTCATTTGACTTCTTAGGTGATGATGTTTCAAAATTTTAATTACTCTATTATAATTACTTTAAATCAAGAACAACATGGCCTCTTCTGAAACTGTTTTCTTTTGCAAAGTGTTATTTTTAATTCTAACAAGTAGAAACTTCTAGATAATTTATATAACCATTTTTCTGCTTAGTTAATAATACACATTTGTATTTGAAAACTGAATATGATTTAGATTGAAATATTTTTACAAAAATAAATTCTTTGTTCAAAGAGTTATATGAATTGTTTTGTATACGCACAAAATATTTTGAGAAAAATATAGTAATTTAACTTTCAATTTGAGATTATTTATGATATCTTTATTTTATAGAAAAATCTTCGCATGTCTTCTAGATTTTTAGAAAGTGAAGGAGTGTGTGTGTGTGTACATATGTAAGTAAGTGCATAAAAATAATAACACAAAGATTTAAAGAGTTTTCTTAGTAAACCATGGAGTAAATTGTACAGAACTATTTGGCAATAAAACAAATATCATTTTTTTATGACTATTTAATATTTTAATCTTAATTTTAAGCTTGTTAACTACTAATGAGCAAAACCCGTAGTGTTGTAAATATAGTGTCTTTCTATTTGAAAAGGTACATTAGTTGACTTATCCATTCATTCACTTAGTAATTACTCCTTATTTTGACATTTACTTTTTATCTTTTAGATAAAGTTCTAGAGGCAAGTTGCACAGAAGGATGAATAAAACCTTCATCTTCTTCCCCAAATGGTTCTGAGAAGTCAGACATAAATTTTGAATAACTGGAAGGGTTTGCATGTTGTATGATTCCAAAAACTGTATTCTTATGTGTTTGATTTTCAATGTAAGTTAAGTTTCAATAAACTGCCACTGTTTAAGAATTCAGTCTGACTTTTGATCCAACATAAAGCTTTTAGAAATATGTTGATTATTCTCTACAACGTGGGATTTAACACTAAGGGAATTACATGTTTTGTACTTTTGATCTTTAGAATTTTAATTCAGCAAAACACTCACAAATTTCCACTATTTAGCTAGATTCAGCAATATTTAAATATAGAGATCCTTTGGCAGAAAAGTATAAATAGCAACAATACAAATGTCCATGGAGAGTAGATAGACTGTCATATGATCACATAATAAATATTATTATCTAACTGTTAAAATTAATATACCAAAATGACATACAGTAATATGGAAGAATTTCACTAGTAAAATATTAAATGAAAAAGCAAATTCAAATGATCACATAGAATAATACATTTTTATTTTACAAAATCAAAAACATTTAAAATATGGGTATATAATTGCAGACACATATAGTTTGTATATATGTATTCTATATTGTAAAAACATTTTAGTAATACATATAAATGCAATATGAGGTTAATGATGTAATGATAACAGTGGAATTCAGGATGATTTTTTATTGATTTAGGGAGGGACAGGAATTTTGGTTGATGAGAGGAGTGGAGCCACATGGTTGAGTGGAGGTTTGTCAAGGTCTTACTTGACAAGATTGTCAAGGTTGAGTGTTGCACTATTAAAAATAATTAATGACTAATCAAAAAGTCATGCGTGGACTAAAAAGCAATTAGAATGTATCATGAAGTAAACTTTCTAGTGTTTTCTTAGATTCTGGTTTTATTGTTAGCTCTCTTCCATAATACTGTTTTTCTTTTTCAGACTTTTTAGTTACATGTTTATTGCCCCATTTTGTGGCCTATTTTCAATATGTCCCTTTCTTTTTGATCTTTTAAAATTCTATATTTCATTTCTTTGACCAATTTTATTCCTTTTAAATGTCCCTTGTTATATTTTCAGATAAATATTTCTCCATTGTATATCTTCAATCGTGATATTTTGTCTGTTTTAAAATTTTCTTCCCAAGCTCACCTGATATCTCAAACCTTAGTTTTTGTCTGTTTTTTTCTGGGTTTCTGAATTTCTAATTAAAGTTATTCCTCCATGTCTTCAAGTGCTTGCTTAAATTTCTCTTATGTGTTAAATACTGTACTAAAATTTTCCTATGCTTTGTGTTTTGTTTCTACATGTGTTTTTATGTTCTTTTTTGATTTCTATTTTCTACTTTCTTTTTTATGACAACTTTGTATGAATTGTGCCTGCTTTTTTTGTTTACATTAAAATTTTTCACATTCTCATCCAGCAAAAACTGTATGGCTATATATTATAGTAAGAGATTTTCATGGTTCACAAAATTACAAAATTCATAATTAACCCTATTTGAGGGGACACTGTAGTGGGATATTAATAGATTGAAAGCTTCATTTTTGGAACGTAAGATTTTTACTTTTGAGTTAATCCTTTTTTTTTCTCTTTTAATATTCTGATTTCTACCATATACTTTCTTCTTCCTTCATCAAGTTTCCAATAAATATGCTTTCTTCATTCCCATTGTCAGAGTTGTATCTTTGGAAGACTGTCTCTCTCATCATGCACACGTTCAAGTCCCTTCCTTTCAGTTGTTTAGTAGCACGGCTCTGCTACTCTGGCTCAAGAGCTCTCAACTGTGTTTTGAGTTTTTTTCCTACTTTTTCTCTTTTGGGATGATTTTATGTTCTGTCTGCCATCCCTTGGTCTTTAGTAGCTTCCCTCTTTTCTATGCAGTCTCTACCTGACTGTGCTTAGGTATTGAGTCTGGAGATGGCTCTACAAGATTTGGATATTTACTTCTTGACTTACATATGCCCTTAAGGGTATAGTATTCTCCATTCCCAGTTATTTATAATAATAGTTTTATTTGCTTTCTTTTTCCATCTGTATGGTTTTTAAAGGAATGTATGAAAAGATTCAGTTAGGTAGCTGCCATTATTTTTCGGGAGACCTAAAGCCCAGTATGGTTTTTGAGCATGATTGCCTTTCTTGACTGATGCCTCAGTGTGAGGCTCTTATTCTCTCCTGTATATTTTTCAGCTCATGGCTGTCTCATGTTATACATAGGCTATTTGTCTCTTTAAACTAAGCATTTTGTGGTTGCTTTCTTTCTGTAGCATTGGTGTTCTTCTGCTCTTCCATTCACTGTTTTGCTGAGGAGACATTAAACCCTTTCTGTTGGAACACAAGCCGTGATTAACGACCTGCACAATGTCAATTCACTTTTGTATATACCATTAAACAATATGGTAACATATCCTTTTCCAAGACTATTTGTGTGAATAGGTATAAGGAACTGCTTCTTTTTGGATAGCTCTGCTTTGAGCCATACTACTCAGCTTTGCATATGAAGCTGGAATGGATTTCAGGCTATTTTTATGCCTTCAGTCTTTGGCAGGGCACATTCTGCAAAACCTTATATATTCAGGTCCCTGTCTTCATGCTCTATGGAACTACAGAAGGCCTCAGTCTTCCTTCAAATTCAAATACCATTTAGAAGGGGTAAGATGAAAATAATTAACTTTTAAATATACCTTTATTTAATAATAAAACTATCACTTCCATAAACAGTTGATAAGGAAAAACTGGATAAGTAGTTTAAAGACACAAAATATAGTATAAAACTGAGCTTATTAATAATGGTACGAATGGGTAAAGCCACATTAGGTTTCAGAATGGAAGGCACTGAGATTTGCTTCTAATGGATAGGATGAGGTAGATGCATATATTTGAGAAGAAGTTCTATCTTCCTACAAGCTTTGAGCTGATACAGAACATCATGACTTTGTAAAAGAAGTTATATTTGTTCTGTCTGAGTCCTTGTAACTGTACCACCAAAGTAAGAGTAGGCTCCCACAATCTTAACTGACAGATCGATTTGATTGAGTGACTATTTCAGCAATAATTTTCAAAACTGGTAGAAGGGAAATGCTCTGGCCAAGGGCTGAATCACTAAAAGCACTATTTCAGTAAATGACACTAATTCAAAAATGATGGGCATATACTTCCCACATTTATGCTGACAGATGAATGTTTTATTATTTTAAAATTTATCACCCTATAAATTCAGTTAGCCTACCAGAACTCCTTGATTTCTTTTGGAAATGAGCCTGGGTATTGTTACCAGGTTTCTGCTTGATACATACTCAACCCTGGGTGCTTAATTTAAATTTTATTTTGTCAGTTTCAGCTACGCTTACTAAAACCTTAAATATCCATCAAGATTTCTTTGAAATCTTGGTTTCCAGCAGTTCTTAACTAAGCTGTAAAAATATGATTTCTCTTGATGCTTGGAATGTCACATTTCTAGAGTAAAAATGGCTTTTTGCAGTATCTCTCAATTCCTATCCTTTTCAGATATTTAAAGAATAAATGTTCAACATAGTTAAGCATTGGGAAAATATTTTTGTTATTAATGCTAATTATTAAAAGTTGAAGCATTATCTTTGAAAAACTTTATATTGCTAGTGTTACATCTCTATCTATTCTGAACACAAACAAATCATCCTCTTTAATTTATGATTGTTTATGATGTTTGATTTGGGGACAAGGTAGTCCCTGAAGAATTTTGGAAATACTTCTGGGAAAGCAAGGCCTATGGAGCTGAGTCCAAAAGAATGAGATGGAGTATTTTGATTTTATCTCTTAATGGTAGCTCATTATTTTCCCCTTTATTAATATTCATGTAATCTTGGTATTTTCTCTTATGCCTCCTAAGAAGTTCTTCAGTGTCACTTTTCTAAAGATTGTGTTTTCAACTCATCCTTCCTGGGCCTTGGCAAGTTACTCTTCTGGGAAAATGAAAAAAAAAGCCATCAAGGCAGTTGACAAATGTATGTAAAGTGCCCTTTATTACAAATGATTTCCAAAAGGTCTTGACTCACGTGCATAGTGTAATGGAAAAAGCATGGCACTTCCGCTGGAGCAGAAATAGATTCCACAGAATCTATAGTCACAGAGTCACTATCTAAATATAAGACAGAACTTTTCATGTTTCTTTTTTGTCTCAAGCATTTTGAATTTTTGTTTAAAGGACTCTTTATTGTTATGATTATTGTTTCTTAACAATAATAAAGCTCATATCCTTTGAGGGCTTGTTATGTTACAGACGTTATGCTAACCACTTTAAGGTATTTTCTCATATTATACGTATATCATTGAATCTAGCACATAATACTCCCATTCTACTAACAGAGAAACTGAGTCTCCAGTGGACTCAGCTAGTATGCTGGCTAACTAGTAAATGCTGACCTAAGAGTTTGAATTCCCAGGCATTGTCAGTTGCACCATAGGTAACATAATTGCATTATGATATTATATAATGACATTATTACTCTAAGCCTCCCTTTCGTCATTTGAAATATAGGGTTGTTTTCAGATTTAAGAGTAAAATATCTAGTATAATGTCTGACACATTGTACTCTTTAAAAAACAGTATCCTTCCCTCATTTTACTGACCTAAGATAATGGATGCATTATTTCTCTCTAGTATTATATTTCATTTGAGAAAAGCACCATATAGTTTAAAATTTGCTTTCTTACACACCATCTTAATTTGTTCCTTATTAAAACACCTACATTCATACCACTTAACTAATGAGAAAACAGGCTTAGAAAATTCAGTATTGATTCTCAGACTAACACGAAACTCATAAGATCTTAGTTTGTACCTATTCCATTTTCCTTGAAGACGCATGTCTTTAGTGATATGGTTTCAGGAAAGCCTGCTTTTTTACAGACTATTGTTTTGTCATCTAATTTGTGATGGATACAGTAAACATTACATAGTTTGAAGAAGGAAGCTCAAGTAATTTCAGAACCACATAAATCCACTCTAATCACTATATACCCTTGCAACATCTCAAGTCCTTAGTAAAGATAATAAATGTAGAAACTTATTTGCATTTCATGTAGAAATAAGCATGAGATCCCAAGGAGCATGGGATGGATAGCAGGGAGAATGAGAGTCAAACAGAAGTGTGAGGATACACATGTCTTTGCCTTATCCCCAGTTTTACAGGGAAGGTGTTAAATACTTCATTTTTATGTACAATGTGACCTGCAGATTTTTCAGATGGCTTTAGCAGATTGAGGGATTCCCTTTCTAGCCCTAGTTTGCTGGTCAGTCTTGCTGTTTTATCATGAATGGAGGTTGAGTTTGTCAAATGTATTTTTCTGAACGTATTGGTATAATCATATGCTTTTTTCTTCTTCATTCTGCTAACTTGGTGAATTACTGTGCTTAATTTTAAAGCAGCAAACCAATTAGGAATAAAACCTGCATAACCATGATTTATTTACTTTCTATATATTACTAGCATTTATTTGCTAATATAAAGGAATTTTTTGTATCAATGTTCATGTGGTCATTGGCCTGTAATTGTCCGATTTTATTTTAAGTGTACTTCAGCCTTTGCAAAAAAGTTGGAGCATATCCTTGTGTACTATTTTTGGAAAAAAGATTGTGTGAGACTTATAAATACAATCAAATTTGATAAAATTCACCAGTGAGAATTTACCAGTGAAAAAATCTAAACTTGTATTACCCTTTATGGAAAGAACTTTTTTTATTATAATCTCAGGTCCTTAATAAATATTGAGCTATAGTGATATCTAAGTTTAATTTTTACAGAATTACTTATTTATTTATTTTTATTTTGGTACCATTAATCTACAATTACATGAGCAACATTATGGTTACTAAACTCCCCACTTCATCAGGTCCCTCCCACCAACCCCATTACAGTCACTGTCCATCAGCGTAGTGAGATGCTATAGAATCACTGCTTGTCTTCTCTGAGTTGTACAGCCCTCCCCGTGCCCCCCCCAACATTATGTCTGCTAATTGTAATGCCCCTTTTTCCCACTTATACCTCCCTTCCCACCCATCTTCCCCAGACCCTTTCCCTTTGGTAACAGTTAGTCCATTCTTGGGTTCTGTAAGTCTGCGGCTGTTTTGTTCTTTCAGTTTTTTTATTTGCTCTTATGCTCCACATACGAGTGAAATCATTTGATACTTGTCTTTTTCGGCTTGGCTTATTTCACAGAGCATAATACCCTCTAGCTCGGTCTATGTTGTTGCAAATGGTATAATTTGTTTTCTTCTTATGGCTGAATAATATTCCATTGTGTATATGTACCATTTCTTCCTTATCCATTCATCTACTGATGGACACTTAGGTTGCTTCCATTTCTTGGCTATTGTAAATAGTGCTGTGATAAACATAGAGGTGCATATGTCTTTTTCAAACTGCACTGCTGCATTCTTAGGTTAAATTCCTAGGAGTGGGATTCCTGGGTCAAATGGTATTTCTATTTTGAGTTTTTTGAGGAACCTCCATACTGCTTTCCACAATGGTTGAACTAATTTGCATTCCCACCAGCAGTGTAGGAGGGTTCCCCTTTCTCCACATCCTTGCCAACATTTGTTGTGGTTTGTGTTTTGGATGTTGGTCATCCTTACTTGTGTGAGGTGATATCTCATTGTGGTTTTAATTTGCATTTCCCTGATGATTAGTGATGTGGAGCATCATTTCATGTGCCTGTTGGCCATCTGAATTTCTTCTTTGGAGAAGTGTCTATAAATCGCCTCTGCCCATTTCTTAATTGGATTATTTGTTTTTTGTTTGTTGAGGTGTGTGAGTTCTTTATATATTTTGGATGTCAACCCCTTATCAAATATGTCATTTATGAATATATTCTCCCATACTGTAGGATGTCTTTTTGTTCTACTGATGGTGTCCTTTGCTGTACAGAAAGTTTTCAGCTTGATATAGTCCCACTTGTTCATTTTTGCCTTTGTTTCCCTTGCCCGAGGAGATATGTTCATGAAGAAGTCACTCGTGTTTATGTCCAGGAGATTTTTGCCTATGTTTTTTTCTAAGACTTTTATGTTTCATGAGTTGCATTCAGATCTTTGATCCATTTTGAGTTTACTTTTGGTATGGGGTTAGACAGTAATCCAGTTTCATTCTCTTACATGTAGCTGTCCAGTTTTGCCAACACCAGTGGCTGAAGAGGTTGTCATCTCCCCATTGTATATCCAAGGCTCCTTTATCATATATTAATTAACCATATATGTTTGGGTTAATGTTTGGATTTTCTATTCTGTTCCACTGGTCTGTGGGTCTGTTCTTGTGCCAATATCAAATTGTCTTGATTACTGTAGCTTTGTAGTAGAGCTTGAAGTCTGGGAGCTTAATTCCCCATTTTATTCTTCCTTCTCAGGTTTGCTTTGGCTATTTGGGGTCTTTTGCGGTTCCATATGAATTTTAGAACTATTTGTTCCAGTTCATTGAAGAATGCTGTTGGTATTTTGATAGGGATTGTGTTGAATCAGTAGGTTGCTTTAGGTAGTACAGACATTTTGACAATATTAATTCTTCTGAGCCAAGAGCATGGGATGAATTTCCATTTGTTAGTGTCCTCTTTAATTTCTCTTAGGAGTGTCTTGTAGTTTTCAGGGTATAGGTCTTTCACTTTCTTCATTAGGTTTATTCCTAGGTATTTTATTCTTTTTGATGAAATTGTGAATGGAATTGTTTTCCTGATTTCTCTTTCTGTTAGTTCATCATTAGTGTATAGGAAAGCAACAGATTTATGTGTGTTAATTTTGTATCCTGCAACTTTGCTGAATTCAGATATTAGTTCTAGTAGTTTTGGAGTGGAGTCTTTAGGGTTTTTATGTACAATATAATGTCATCTGCAAATAGTGACAATTTGACTTCTTCTTTACCAATCTGGATACCTTGTATTTCTTTGTTTTGTCTGATTGTCGTGGCTAGGACCTCCAGTACTATGTTGAATAACAGTGGGGAGAGTGGACATCCTTGTCTTGTTCCTGATCTTAGATGAAAAGCTTTCAGCTTCTCATTGTTAAGTATGATGTTGGCTGTGGGTTTGTCATATATGGCCTTTATTATGTTGAAGTACTTGCCGTCTATACCCATTTTGTTGAGTTTTTATCATGATTGAATGTTGAATTTTGTCGAATGCTTTTTCGGCATCTATTGAGATGATCATGTGGTTTTTGTTCTTCTTTTTGTTGATGTGGTGGATGATGTTGATGGATTTTCGAATCCCACTTTGATCATGGTGTATGATCCTCTTGATGTATTTTTGAATTCAGTTTGCTAATATTTTGTTGAGTATTTTTGCATCTATGTTCATCAGGGATATTGGTCTGCAATTTTTCTTTTTGGTGAGGTCTTTGCCTTGTTTTGGTATTAGAGTGATGCTGGCTTCATAGAATGAGTTTGGAAGTATTCCCTCCTCTTCTATTTTTTGGAGAATTTAAAGGAGAATGGGTATTATTTCTTCTCTTTATATGTCTGGTAAAATTCAGAGGTGAATCCTTCTGACCTGGGGGTTTTGTTCTTAGGTAGTTTTTTGATTACCGATTCAATTTCATTGCTGATAATTGGTCTGTTTAGTTTTCTGTTTCTTGCTTGGTCAGTCTTGGAAGGTTGTATTTTTCTAAGAAGTTGTCCATTTCTTCGACGTTTTCCAGCTTGTTAGCATGTAGATACTCATAATATTCTCTTATAATTCTTTATTTCTGTGGGGTCCATTGTGATTTTTCCTTTCTCATTTCTGATTCTGTTTATGTGTGTAGATTCTATTTTTCTCTTAATAAGTCTGGCTAGGGGTTTATCTATTTTGTTTATTTTTTCAAAGAACCAGCTTTTGGTTTCATTGATTTTTTCCTATTGTTTTATTCTTCTCAATTTTATTTATTTCTTCTCTATCTTTATTATGTCCCTCCTTCTGGTGACTTTGGGTCTCATTTGTTCTTCTTTTTCCAATTTCAATAATGGTGTCTTTAGACTATTCATTTAGGATTGTTCCTCCTTCTTTAAATAGGCCTGGATTGCAATATACTTTCCTCTTAGAACTGCCTTTGCTGCGTCCCACAGAAGTTGGGGCTGTGTGCTGTTGTTGTCATTTGTCTCAATATATTGTTAGATCTCTGTTTTAATTTGGTCGTTGATCCATTGATTATCTAGGAGCATGTTGTTAAGTCTCCATGTATTTGTGAGCCTTTTTATTTTCTTTGTACAATTTATTTCTAGTTTTATACCTCTGTGATCTGAGAAGTTGGTTGGTAGAATTTCAATATTTTTGAATTTACTGATGTTCTTTTTGTCGCCTTGTATGTGGTCTATTCTGGAAAATGTTCCATGTGCATTTGAGAAAATGTGTATCCTGTTGGTTTTCAGTGTAGAGTTGTGTAGATGTCTGTTAGGTCCATCTGTTCTAGTGTGTTGTTCAGTGCCTCTGTGTCTTTACTTATTTTCTGTCTGGTTGATCTGTCCTTTGGAGTAAGTGGTGTGTTGAAGTCTCCTAAAATGACTGCATTGCTTTCTATTTCCTCCTTTAATTCTGTTAGTATTTGTTTCACATATGTTGACACTCCTGTTTTGGGTGGATATATATTTATAATGGTTGTATCCTCTTGTTGGACTGACCCCTTTATCATTATATAATGTCCTTTTTTATCTCTTGCTACTTTCTTCATTTTGAAGTCTCTTTTGTCCAATAGAAGTACTGCAACACCTGCTTTTTTCTCCTTGTAGTTTTCATGAAATATCTTTTTCCATCCCTTCACTTTTAGTCTGTGTATATCTTTGGGTTTGAGGTGAGTCTCTTGTAAGCAGCATATAGATTGGTCTTGATTTTTTATCCTTTCTATTACTCTGTGTCTTTTGATTGGTGCATTCAGTCCATTTACACTTAGGGTGATTATCGATACATATGTACTTATTGCCATTGCTGGCTTTAGATTCATGGTTACCAAAGGTTCAAGGGTATCTTCTTTACTATGTAACAGTCTAACTTAACTTTCTTGTTAAGCTATTATAAACATAGTCTGATGATTCTTTATTTCTCTCCCTTCTTAGTCTTCCTCCTCCATTCTTTTTATGCTAGGTGTTTTATTCTGTACTCTTTTACGCTTCCTTTCACTGTTTTTGTGGATAGTTTTTGTTTTTTGCCTTTAGTTAGTATTTGGATGGCCTGCTTTCTTTGCTATGATTTTGTTTTCTCTGGTGACATCTTTTTAGTCTTAGGAGTGCTTCTATCTAGAGCAGTCCCTTTAAGATATCCTGTAGAGGTGGTTTGTGGGAGGCAAATTCCCTCAACTTTTGCTTGCCTGGGAATTGTTTAATCCCTCCCTCAAATTTAAATGATAATTGTGCTGGATACAATATTCTTGGTTCAAAGTCCTTCTGTTTCATTACGTTGAATATATCATGGCATTCTGTTCTGGCCTGTAAGGTTTCTGTTGAGAAGTCTGATGATAGTCTGATGGGTTTTGCTTTGTAGGTGATCTTTTTTCTCTCTCTGGCTGCCTTTAGTACTCTGTCCTTGTCTTTGATCTTTGCCATTTTAATTATTACGTGTCTTGATGTTGTCTTCCTTGGGTCCCTTGTGTTTGGAGATCTGTGGGCTTCCATGGTCTGAGAGACTATTTCCTTTCCTAGCTTGAGGAAGTTTTCCTCAATTATATCTTCAAATACACTTTCTATCCCTTTTTCTCTCTCTTCTAGTACTCCTGCATTGCGAATATTGTTCCTTTTGGATTGGTCATACAGTTCTCTTAATATTTCATTCCTAGAGATCCTTTTATCTCTCTCTGCCTTAGCTTCTCTGTACTCCTGTTCTCTGAATTCTGTTCCATTAACAGTCTCTTGCATCTCATCCAGTCTGCTCTTGTGTCTGTCGATCGATTGTTTCATTTCTGTAATGTCTCTCCTGACTTCCTCCCTCAGCTCTTGCATATTTCTCTGTAGGTCCATCAGCATGGTTATGATTTTTATTCTGAATTCTTTTTCAGGAAGATTGTTTAAATCTATCCCACAAAGCCCTCTCTCTGGGGTTCTCTGTGTGATCCTTCACTGGACCATATTCTTCTGTCTTTTCACGGTGATTGATGTGGTCCGAGGCAGGTGCCATGTGTGTCAGCTGGGAGAACAAAGTCCCTTCCTGTTTGTTGTTCTCTTTGACCTCCACAGCCTGTGCTTGTTATCCACACACTTGGAGTCAGTCTCTGGTATAATCCCCTGAGCTGTCACATAAGGGGTTGCCCTCAGGCTAGCCCAGAGCACTGCAGGGGTTTTCAGGCACGCCGGGTGCGTTCTTCACCCTTTGGTGCTTTCCAGATCTTGCTCTGGCTTCCGTGGCCCTTCCCGGTTGGCTGTGCACCCGCCAGGAGGAGATTCTCTGTCACTGCTGTAGGCGGGGCCTCTCTCCCGCTGATCCGCAGCTGTGGCAGATCCACGGGACTGTTTGCTGCGCCAGCCTCTGGAACAAATGGCAGGTTGCTTATCACTGTGATTGGCTCTGGCGGGGTTGCTTTACCTTGCAGGTGGTTAAGGGGCCTGAAATTCCTCAAATTCCAAGCCTGTTGGGCTGAGTGCACTGGGACAATTTTGTTCCACTATTGGGCCCTTGTCTCTTTAAGACTTTTAAAAAAGCACCTGCATTTC